>JACBWW010000057.1:446287-487414 GCA_020086605.1 Lanius collurio | reverse complement strand
GCAAAGGCGCGGGGGCTGTGGCGGCAGCGGCGCCGCGCGAGACCCCCGCAGGGCGCCATGTCTAACCCCGGGGCTGTGCCTCACTTGCCGTCACAGACCCCAGACATCTTCTCAGCCTTCAGAGCTCCTAACAGTACCCACAGACTCAAAGCTTCCACAGCCCCTCAAAGTCCTCGCTGCCCCCGTAGATTCTCTCATAGCCTCCTCAGCATCCTCACAAGCCCGCACTGCACCCTCAGACCCTTCACAGCCCCTAGAGACGTCTTCACTGCCTCCTCATCCCCCACTTCCTGTGCTAGCAGAGGTAGCGCGGTGTTGTTGACATGCAGTGGGTTGTTTATTTTCGATATACTGCTGTGTCACTGCACCCTTGTCACGGGTTCGGGATTGCCCGGTGCCAGTCGCAGTGGGATTTGGTGGGGTGACACTCCGCGTTACTGCTGTGACTGCTGTGCAATCCTTTGCCTGTGGGGTCCGAGCAGGCCACTGACAAAATTCCTACGTTTCAGATCAAAATACGATGAGTGAAGAGCAAATTCGTTCTGTTTCACAGTTAATGAGCACTTGTGTGCCGTAAAAATCTCTGCGCCATGTAGATTAATTGTACTGATAAAATACAGCGCTGGATGTTATCACACGTATGGCTGCCCCACCATTTCAGAGGCAATGTTGGAGGGCGCGGAGCCACTTTCAGCCCTCTACACACCTCCCCAGCACTTTCTTCCTCTCGTAATTAATTCCTTCTTTTGCCAGCACGCCAGTGTCCTCACAGAGGATACTGTCCAAGTCGGTGGTGGCAGCCCAGAACCCAAGCCGTGTTCCTGTGTTCTGATGTGGGGGTGCTTAAGCTGCAGGGCAGGGCAGGGTGTTGGCCACTGATGCTGTTCCTGGTGCCTTCTCATTCTTAATAAAAGTGTCCCTGCCAAAGGTATGTTTTATTTGAGTTAGGAGTTTGTGTATACCAGTCATGTCAAGTGTAAAAATAATCCTTTTCCCGTAATACAACTGCAAAGATCATTTCCCTAGCCAGTAATTTTGACCACACGTCTCTTTACTTTCTGTCTTGATTTGCTTTCAAGGTCATTCTTGGACTACCTCACCTATGATTCATTATGAGATGACAACTCTCAACAATCCCTGACACCAACTTCCACCACCCACTTGTTTTGGTTTTGGATAAATAGCTCTATGTTTTCTTTCATTCTGCCTCTCAGGTGTGGGAAAAGATATTTTTTGAAGTCTCCAGTAGCTCAGTTTGGAAGCTGGCATGCCAAACCTTGTACTTGCCATATTGATTGTTAATGTCACTTTTTTTTTTTTCATACTTCTCTATTCTCTGTTTGTTCACTGCCTGTTTAAGCTGCACTCTTTTGGGTTTATGTTTTTAGAGCATCTAACACAGTATATTCTTGTACATGATTAAAGCTCCTAAGTGTTATGGCAATACAGTAAATAAGTTGTAACTGCAGAAATGTAATTATTCCAAAAACAAGAATTATAAACACTAGAAAACTGAGATTAAATTTAGTTTTTAAAGTCATTCAGACAGGTTGGCACAAAAATACACAACTCCCCATTAGTTAATGATGTCATGAATTAACTATACAATTATATTGCATTACATTGTTGATAGCCCTTAGTAGAATTAAACTGGTTTCTGAACATGAATTCCTTTTATTTTTCATTCTTTTCTACCTGGTCCATCAGTTGGATGAGGCTGAGATTTCCATAATTGTTTGGGTTTCATTCTATACCTCTACAATAAAATTTAGAGTGGTTTTAAATGTACAGAGCAAGGTGAACTTTGTTCATTGCATGCTTATTCTGGCTGGTTGCTGAAAGGACATATGTGGGAGGAAGAAAGGAAAACTTTTGAAAGAAATGGCTTGAGCTCTCTTTTTTGTTAATGTTTTTTTTTAGTCATCAACCTCTGGGCTTGCTTGACAGTAACTATGAATAAGCTGTCTCTGTAAGAAGAAATGTATCACTGTTTTCTGGTCTCTTTTAAAGTCCTTTGCTGTTACATTGCACTTACAGTGTTTTTGCTAGGGAGTTGAGAAAGCAATGTATGCATAATTCAGTCATGCAGAATTTTGGGGTGGTGGACACTTGTGATCAGACCAGCAGAGACCTGCAAAACCAAAACTAACAGAATTTAATTTTTCCACTGGGCTCTCTCTGGCTTAAAAGGAGTACTAGCATTCCTGTAAACTTAATTTGTTCATGTTTTTCTCTGTGACTATTACAAAAATACTTCCCGAAAGTACAAGCTAATCTATAATTTGCATACTCTTTCTCAACTTTCATTAGTAGGAAGAACAACTATTTGTTTTCTCTCTCTTTGAATAAGTATTGTTTAGAGTCTTTTGTGCAGTTGTGGAATCAAAATAACTGATTTCCTGTAGTAATGATTTTTTATTTTTGTAGCTTATACAAAACATTTAAGTATACCTGTTAGTGTATGATACCCTTCCATTACTGAAATAATTGTCTGGCAATGGGATTGAATCTAATTTTACTATCTTTTTTGTCACAAATGATTATAACTTTCACAAAATTTTGTAGGTTTTTGTCTTACCATTTCTCTGGCTACTTGTCTGGTGCATAGCCATAATTCACTCTATAAAGTCAGTGCCCCAGTTTTTACATAGAATCAACTTTATATTCTTCAGTTTTACTTACAGAAACCAACATAGCCTGTGTATGAAATGTTTCCTTAACTGTCTTTCAGAAACTAAAGAGAAATCAAGATCCCCTCCACATGTATCTTGATCTTCACCAGACTTGAAGAACCTGTAGTTCTTAGAGTTGGAGGTATGTTTGCTTTGTGCTTCATGCATTTGCTCTTTCTACTTTACCAAGTATCAGCGTGAGGCAGGCACTGTAAAAGGCCAAAAATGTGAACCATTTCTTTCATTATCGTTTCTGCAAGTGGCTGTGATGTCCTTAATATAAAGCAATTAAGCTATTGGCTATCATATT
Source organism: Lanius collurio (assembly GCA_020086605.1). Lineage (NCBI taxonomy): Eukaryota > Metazoa > Chordata > Aves > Passeriformes > Laniidae > Lanius > Lanius collurio. Next base: position 484,432 of record JACBWW010000057.1, on the reverse strand, counting down.
GTTGAGCCAAATGGAGGGCCAAATATGTCATCTATGACTGAAGCACTGAGGAACAAGGAATGGGTTCCTGTAGGTATCTCTGAAATTCCACAAGGAGTGATATTGTTAATTTAGTTAACATATAAGAGGTAAATGGTTTTGGATGTGATGTTGCATGATTTAGTGCTCATTTCGTCTAGTTACAATAGCCTATATTATGCCCATCCTCAGTTACATCTACAGGAGTAATTACTTGATAAAAACCAAGAAGGAAATCAGAGTTTTGCTGAGTAGTAAAACACAATCCTGTCTCAGTCTTACTCGTGACATGTTCACAAAAGGAAAGGAACTGGAGAAATTACCTCTGTAGAAATTTAGAATAAAAATTTCCCAGAAGTATTTAGCAACCAAAGGATAATAAGTGAAGGGTAAGAATCACAGTTTTTAATTGTATGTGTTACATTTTCACTAATCATATATTTCTATACATTTATTCAAAATAAATTAATGTAATTATTCATAATGTGTATTTATGGCCCAAACTCTTCCCTCGTTTTAACTTTACATCTCCAAAGTAGCCTGCTCTCATTAACTTTTTAGCAGTTCTGCTTTCATAGTAGTTCATACTGTGATTTTTACAAGAGGCAAAGTTAGCTCACAAAATCAAATAGAACAGTGGTTTTAAATTAAGCAGTTAGCATGGGTCATTCTGCACATGGGGAAACTTCCCTATCCGTTGTATGTCAGTGGAATAAGAAAAAGAAATTATTGTGACATTTCTTAACCAAGACCCAGAGGACAGTAATACCCTCTGTTTAAGGTACAGATAGGGAATTCTGAGTTGTCACTTCAGTTTGTGGCAGCTTGCCCTACTTCCTTAGACAAATCTCTCCCTCTACCTTTTTTCAATCCCTCGGTCATTTAATGGAAATAAGAATTCCTCCCTTTCTCACAAGAGTGTTTTTAGAGATAAAATCTGTTAATGACAAAGAACCTCATACATTTTGGTATGAAGGGTTACATAAAATTATTTTATAGCCAATCTGAGGGTTTTGTTCATCCCTATGGTTATGTAGAATCCATTGTGTGCCAAGAGTCCTCATGCATTTCCAGGCAGGAGCTTCATGGGATCTTATTTCTCTCATCCAGGCCTTCCTTATTGTGTTGAAATAAGGTGCCAGAACCTTCACAGCAATTGTGATGATGCTCACTTATGAAAATGTTTAGATTTGAAATTAAGATTTTTCAGGCACAAAGATTAAAGGCAGACATATTAAATGAGTTCCTGGTTTAATTAAGAGGGAGCTGTGGGTGCTCAGCACCTCTCTGATAATGAGGATTTGGTTGTTTACTTGTTCCATTATACTCCTTTCACCATCTATCTAATCCTATCACATAATTGTCTACAGAAATACTCAGACGCTTGGTTTCTTTACTGTTTTGTATAATTGGGGATGGTGTCACCATGCAGTGAAAAGAGCCACAGAATGCTGTTTTTCAAAGGCATACGCTCACATTTGCACAACGTTTTCTCACTGGATCATGAATGAATAGTAAGATTATTCTGTCTGTTTGTTTTCCTATTGATGGATAGTTGCTTTTTGGGATATATAGATTTAGGATTATGTGAGATATTATGCAGCTCTGCTAGTGAAAGAAACATAAATGTGCCCTTTTGTGATACACATTTTTGGCTGAATGTCCAGATCATTAAGATAGGGAAACAACTAAAGCAACCAGACTCTTACTCACTAATTTCACAGATTGTCTTTGGAGAATGGCAGAGTGGAGCAGAAATTGAAGACACGCATTTATGTAACTGGAAATAAAAATAGTATAATTAATATCAGTTTTTAACTATTCATGGTAATGAGCAGACAGGACTGTTTTCATAAATGAAGAGCTTTTTTTTTTTTCAAACTGAGTACAAATACACCTTTCCTGTTACCTTCTTTGCAATACATCATATCTACCAAAAGGTGTTTTATATCAATTAGCCAGTATGTGTTTAATTTTTTGATTTTGAAAAATTATTAGCAGAAGTAAATGCCCTCTAGACAGTTTATAAGTGAGAACATTCAGCTTTATGCACAGGTTTGATGAATCACAGAATCCATCCTCACTACTTGAGTAAGAAAAATCTGAGACAGTGTTCAGACAAAGATTTATATGGCTTGGAGAAGTGAGTCTGCTGCTAGGTGCTGATTGCCCTGTGGTTGGTGGTTGGTTGGTGATGGAGTCAGATTGCCAGGCAATGCCACTACAGGTGCCATGGGCAAAGGTGGGAGTCGCTGCTCTGACTGGAACTGAGCCGGTTCCTGAGGTGTGACTGCCGGGGACAGCACTGTGCTGGTCACTGCTACAAACGACTGGGCCGATACACTGTGTCAACAGGCTTTATAGTACTTGTAGCAATCTATAGCAACACCAGGCAGGGGGTTAATTTCCTCTTCCCCCACCAAAAAAAAAAAAAGGCCTTTTGGTGCCCAAACGGGAACATGAAGAATTTGAGATAAGGACAGAGGAAAAGGTTATGGGCAAGACATGGATGAACAATGCTAGAGAGGGAAGAGTGGAATGATTGGGGAGCATTTTGGTGGGTGTAATTGTGGTGAAGGAATGAGGGAAGTACTGTGTGTAACTTTTGTTGGTGTAGATGTTATTTTGATTTTGGTGCGAGGAATTCTTTTTCTTGGTATAAGTGAAGTTTGTGATGAATGTGTACTTTAATGATAATTCTTAAACACATGGTACCCAGAAGTGAGGGATGGAATGTGTTGGCTTTGCGTGGCAAGGTTTGGGTAGCTGTGCGTAGGAGCTACATGGGTGGCTTCTGTGAGGAGCTGCCAGAAGTTTCCCCCATGTCCAGTATAGCCAATGCCCGCCTGCGCGGTGCTAGCCCCTCAGGGATAATGTGTTTTCTAAGAAGAGGGGGAAAGCGTGATTATGGGTTTCCTCTGGTGGTCGTCCCTGTTTCCATCTCAGGGAGGGCAAAGCTTGTTTCCACCAGTCTCTTTCTGGAACTCCCTGATGCTCCTTAACCTTTCTCCCTCCTCTCACAGCGCTGCCACCAGCGTGAGCCGATCATTCTCCTCGGCCGCCGCTCGCTCCGCTGTTCCCGCTCGGCCACACGCCCCCTGGGGCCGGGTCTGGCACCTGGGCGGCGGCGTGTTCCCATGGCAGCTCTGTCCGAGGGGCCACGGCCGTTCTAGCGACAGCCGAGGGATTAGCTTTGTGCTCGTCCCGTTGGGAAGGCACCGGCGGAGGCGGGAGCGCCTCCGGACCCGCGGGGGAACGGACGAACGGACAGCGCGCCCCGCTTGGCTCTCCCGGAGTGAGCTCCAGGGAGTGCCCCGGCTGTGGGAATGCCGTAAGCTCCAGAGAGTCTGCAGTTTCCGCTTCCCATAGGTGCGGTGAAAATACTTTTATCGGTCTGTAAGGAATTATCTTAAATGTGTAGCATGGCAATGCTCTGCTTTACTGTTTGACGTCATTAGCAGAGTGGTTGCCTTTTTGTTAGTATGTATGAGTCTAGTTTAATTATTGCAAAGGGAATTAGTACCCAGTGCTTTGGTACCCCTCACAAAGTCAGTGCTTGCTGACACACCTGAGAACGCAGGGTGAGCTGGGTCTGTTCCAGGATAGGACAAAACGTGGCCGTGCCCGTTCAGAGCAGCTCAGTGAGAAGCTGTGACTCAGAGGCAGACTCTGAATCATATTTCCCCTGAGCTGTAGCATTGCACAAATGGGGAGTGTGCCATCAGACCCTGCCAGATGGAGCACGTTCCTTTCTTCATGTCCAGCCAGCTCCCTGTGCTGACACAGAAGGGAGTAGAATGACGATTATGTTTGCTTCTGACCCAAATTTCCCCCACTTCTCCACTTGCTCATGGAAGGAAATAATGTCTCTTCGAGGTTGGCTCATTAATTTAGTGCCCTTAGCACAGCTTTCAGGAAGGGTGGTGTAGGATGCAGGAATGCCTTACTACTGCCATTACCCTGTACCCATCAGATGCCTGGAGTATTGTTTCTCTGCTCATGTGTAGGTAGGTGAGACATTCTACCCACCTGTCAGCTCTGAAACTAATGCTGGTTCCATGGGCACTCACTTTTCATCCTATGGGAAGCAAATCTGTCACAATGAGAGAAGATGTCAGCAACACATAACATGACTTGCAAAGGACCATTCAAGTTTGATTGCAGGCAGACTTGGCGATAATCACCAAATAGAATATGATTAGACAAATCTGAGTTCTTATGCATTTTTTAAAGCAAATGAATTGCACTCACATGCAAACCAACAAAAATACACTTTTTGTCAGATAAATTTAAGAATTTAAGACTAGCATAATCAAATAATCAGCCAACCAGCTGCAATGACTTCTAGCAAGTTCAGGCAGCAGATTTTGCAGATGATTGGTGATTTACCTGTAAATACAATTGAGTTTAAGGTACTCATTTGTTAATATTAGATCAGCTAGCAATGCAAAGGTCCATTGTTCTTGATGTCTAAAGAGGTTAATGATTTTGGTAGCCAACTGGCAATCAAGTACTGGGAATTCTTAATTTGATAGCAACAATAATTCTTTGTAGAGCCTGGCAGTGAATAGCATTTTTTTTCTTTCTTGATTTATGAAGAAGGAAAATATATAGTAGATAGGATAGTGTATGTAGAAATAGGTTATTTCAATGTTAAACATCTATACTTTTATAGTGAAATTTTCAGAGGCTTTTACCTGAGCCATTTACTTAAGGGCCAAATTATGGTCCTGTCAATACAAGAGGAAACGCATGAGGAAATACCAATTTGCTCCGTTTAGCCTGTAGGACAGCTTGGGTGAGTTGCTGCTCACCAACACAGATATAGATTGTGCAATGTGATTTTAAGTATGTAACTTGAAATTCCGTTCTTGATGATCCTTGCACCTACATTTGTTCTTCAGAAAGAGCTTTTGCAGATTCACGAGTAGTTTTCACAACAACTAAAACTTTTTATGAAAGAAACTAATTCATAGTAAAACCAGGAGAAAAAATCATATTACAATAAATTGGAAGGACAGGAGATTGTTGCTGAGTGTTTGCTGTCTCCTGATACTCAATTGTTATTCTTGCTAATCTTTTATGCTTTCCAAACTTTGCTTTCCATCACTTTTTCACAAAATTAAGAATAGATTGGTTAATGAGTTATCATAATTATAAAAATTACGATGTGCCAGTATTTTTTGGGAAGCCAACATTCATTCTGTAAGATACACCCTTATGGTGTAAAAATAAAACTGATAAATCTGATCTCATCCATCTTTATGGCTGGCATAGAATGAGACCAGTGAACAAGGGTTTGTCTGCTTCCATGGGCTTAATCACAGTTTTGTGGAGCCCTGGGAAGAGACATTATCTATACTGCCTTTCTAAGTAGCTATGATGTAATTTATATTATTTATTTTAGATTATACTTTTTTTAATACATCAGTATAGACTAAATCAATGCTTCATGGTACAAATGCATCTTGGACAATGGGGTCATTTTCCCCTATAATTGTGGCTTGATAGGAGTGAATAGGGGAAAGAGTTCCTGTGAATATGTTGTAAAAGGGCAGAATCAATCATTTAATGCTTTTCAGGACTTCCCTTGCTACTGTGCTTTCAGTAATAGAACATTCTGTTACTTAGAACTGTTGTCAGTTCAGTGTTATTTCTGTATATTTGTACAATATGCAACATAATGACCTTAATATTTAGCATAATACTTAGCACAATTACCATGACATAAAAAATAAACAATAATAATACAGGAACAGTGAGTCTCTAAAATATATTTCATTATAGATTAGAACAGGCTTACATCTGTATTTTTCAGAAAGACATTTGATATATTTTGAAATAAAGTACCTTTTCATTAATTTTAATAAAAATCTTTCCAAAACTATCTTAAGACTCCTGAAGATAAAATGTGCAGGGTACGCATTGTATCACTTAATTTTATTGCAATGCATTTTCATCTTCAGGCTGTGTATGAAGGAATAATGTACAGAAAAATTCAAAATCCTTACTAGCATTCTCCTGGTGCTTTCTTAATTATATTCAAAAGTGTTCAAGTTCCAAATCTCAATTGTTTTTTAATCTTGAGGACATGACATTGGATGCTAATCCCTTCAATAGAAAAGCATGGTATGATATAATCAAGCTGTCTTTCATACAGTTTAACAAACAAATTACTTTCCAAAAAAGTTTATAGAATTCATTGCTATTTGTATGGATAGTTACAGAACAAAATCAAGAGTATACACGTAAATGACATAAATAACTTTAAAGAATGAATAAGTGCAACACATAATACTCCTATCTTTATTCTTATTTGCATATTTAAATACCTATTGTTAGTTTAATAATAAGTAGATGGCAGACTTAAATAAGTCTGACTGAAAGCAGGTCGTGAGGAGGTGTGCAGGAAAAGTTGTATTTGATGGCATTCCTTTGTACAGTGATTGCTCATTTGGGGAGCACTGGCCATAGTACTTTCTCTAGAAAATAAATGAAATAAAAGTAAACAACACAACATTTCTCCTGAAAATCTCTTAGTGACATTATTATTTTAGTTTGAGTCAAGATGGGAGCATTTGCTTGTTCCTTACTGCACTATGAATAGAAAGTGTGCTAGGGCCTTCTGAGTGCCAAGTAAATCAGCAGCATGAGTCAAATGGTTTGAAGAAAAGAAAAACTAGTAAGGACAGACTTTATGGGAATGTAACTGTGCTATTGGGAGAGAGGAACAAATGCAGGCCTCATACAGGTAGAGAGAACTCAAAATGTCCTTAGCACAATACTAATTTGTTGTAACTGACAAGTGGATTGGGTCATCCTCCTTCTCAAAACATTCACTACTTTTAGCCTTCACATTATTTTTACATTCTTCTCTTTAGACCTATGTGAAAACATTAGTAGAGTTCAGTGGTTCAGAGAAACATTAGGGTTTCTTCTATGATGTCTCTTGTGGGCTTTTTCTCCAAAAAGCATCAGGATGATATTCCTGTCTAAGGAGATACTTTGGGTTAGTGTATGTATTAAGTTTATAGTTTACATTTATAGATAAAGGCAAAAGAAAAAGGAAACCTTTTGTTGTCTAGATTTTTAATCTCTGACGTATTTAATGAATTAAGAGCACAGCTCAACTGATTGTTTCATATACTCGGGGTTTATTAAACTCTGCCTGCTAACCCTGAAATTTCTCCTTGGCTAAGGGGAAAAATGTAAATCAATATTCACACAGTTCTAATTTCTTTCATTGTCAGACCCAGTTCTATATTGGAGAAGGTACACCTAGTCAGTCCTTTGCTCAGGTACAGAGAGACTGCTTTTCTTTCAGGAATTTGCACTGAAGTTACCTGCACCATTTGAAGTTGTACCCAGGTACTCGATGTGCAACAATTTACAGCTGACTCAGTGCAGCTCAGTGCAAAAAAACAAAGTGACTAATCTCTTTGTAGAGCTGAGGCTTTGCAACTTTGCTCTGAGTCATCATGACAGCTCAAAGTGCCTTGACTTAGTGCACAAATAAACAGATTTAAACAGAGCACTCAGTTTCAAAACAAATGTTACTTCTGGTCCTGTCAAAATGACCTCATTAACCCTAATAAACAGCAAAGTGTCACTGATACACAGTGTAATTTAAAATCTCTAGAAGACTATCAAAGTGGAACCTGAGAAGTTAAGGGAAAATAAGCATTTTCTTACCAATTAACAGTGCCTCACAAAGAGAGTGGAAGCAGTCATTTGCCTGGTAGAAAGAATGGAACTGAAAGAATAAAATGGGAATTGGTGGCAGTAGAATGTATAGGGAAGAGGAAAGGAAGATCTTTGGTAGTTTGCCTGTTCCAAACATATTATAGCCGCCCTTAACTATTCCTTCACATTCTAAGATCAAATAAGTAAATAACTAAACAGTAACATTAATCCTATGTTATTTGGCAATTCTTTTTTGTGTTACAAATTGATGATACTCTTGTCTTTATGCTGCTGTCTTAAGGGTAAATGTTAGTACAAGTGGAGGCAGAATCTCTTCTGAAATGGATGAGTGGTTTGTGACTTTGTTTTCCAGAGCTGCTTTACCTCAGTCTAACAGGAGTTCAGCTCTGCCAGTGGGCCTGTGTAGTAATGCCCAATATCCATGCACAAGGCACCTCCACTAGGGCGTGAGTATTTCAGAACAGAAAAGAGCATTCATATACAACTTATAAACATAAGTTATGGATATCTAAATTAATACATTTAGTCATTAGATAATCAGTGGTAGCGTTGAGTACATTATAGGGCTTGAGGTAGTAATTTGGTTTCTTACACATATACTACTACATCTCTGTAATTAATATACATATAGGTATTGAAAAAGATTCTTATAGTAGTAGTCTCATTTAGTGTCTCATTTCATACCAGCTGCAATTGCTGTAATAGTGGAAAAAGTACATAAATCTAACAAAACTTCAGAAATGAGCAATGTCTTGTTCTTTGAGTCACAAAATAAGCAAGAGATAACATGTTCATCACTTTAATATTAAGAAAGGATGTTTAAATGCTTTTTGCTTGAGGAAGGATCATGTAATATCTTAGAGACTGAGCAGACCTGGGCCTAGTCTGTACTTGAATGGAAGATGTGTAACAAAAATTCATCTTATTATGAGAAAGGATGTCCGTGGCTGGATAGGTTTGATGATTATCGCTGAGTCAGTCCTGCAGTCGTGCCTGCTCTGGTGTTAAGGAAACATTTCACTGTTGGGATTGGATCCCAGAGTCACTTGGTGGTGAGGTTGAATTTGGAGCCACAGACTGTGGCTTTTCTTTTAGGAAAGCTTTTTGTCTTGAATTTTTGTCTATATTCCCATAATAACAATAGGAAATGTGCAAACTTTGACAGTGGGATACAGTATTAAAGTAATGTAAATATACTTTAGGTATTATTAATGGCTTTATACCTTTCCTTTCATCTTCAGCATAAGTCAGTAGGAGATTATGGTCATCATCACAGTTTCCCTGTCTGCTGATCTCTTTGTTTCTCATAGACTTTTTACTTGTAAAAAAAAATTTAGAGGAAAATTGCTAATTTTTTTTAAAAAATAAGTAAATGTTCGTTGTATCACATCTACAATACAAATATAAACCCCAAAAATTATGCTTCAAATGAGCTGCAAATAAGGAATTATAGAAAACTGAGATGGGAAGATAAAAGGACAGTAATGGTAGTGTTGACAAAAATTTTATGGCACTTGTATAGAATCAATCAAAAAATTATTTAAAGTCTGTTAGTCCATTAGTCAATACTAATACAAAAAAGACAGACCTTTACAAGGAGAGTATAACCACTGCGCCTTTAAAATTGCATCTTTCTGAATTAAAATTTCCTCCAAATCTGACAACTAGGATGTGATGTAAAATTCACCTTTGTTGATACACACTTTAAGAACCACATTGTAGTTCCAAAATCATAATTGTTTTTATTAGATTGAATTTGAGTTTTCTTGTTTTTCCAAAGCTTCTTTGGAATCCATAAGATTTCATTTCTGTTGATGGTTCACTCTGTCATTGATGTAGCTATCAACCTAATCTTTCACACACACAAAAATAGATTAATTTAACATTGACATTGCTGAAGATAAAAGGGAAAGTTAATTTCTGAAACTTGGGAAATAAAAATTGCATGGAAATTTTCAATATAAAATCTTTTTCTTTTCTTCCATTCCAGTTTATTTTACTGCTATTAAGTCAAAACCCTTTTGTCTTCATCCAGAAATCTTGTGTTCCTACTCAGCTGAAAAACACATCCTCTGCTGTTTCATTGCATTTCTCTGTCTTGGAAACACCTTTTCAGTCGTTGTCGAGTAAATGCCATATTTTTGGGTCCATGAGACGTTTGGCCATGCTGGTGTGTCTAGGTCAGAAAAGCACTCACTTGGGAGGAATTTGTCTTTTAGTTACACAAGACTCCAAATGCTGTGATCCAGAAAGCTGCTGTCTCTGGAAATTACCCCCTGTTTATGAACCAGTGATACACTTCTTTTTAGATTAGGAGCCAAAAGAAACTATAATGTATAGTTATAAGGTCTGCAAAGTAGTTTGCCTGTTTGTGGCAATAAGATTTAAATGTCATTAATGAGGTTAACATGATTATCATAAATCTGAAGATTTAAAAAACAGATCAGTATTTCATAATATCTTTGGGGAATAGTATGACAAATATATTTGCAATTAGGGATCATTTCCTGATGGCTTTGGTGTTTTCTGGAAAGATCGTGTAATACAATGTTGATAATGAGTGGTTGGATTCTATTCATGATTAAATCACTTAAACTATCTTTGCCTCTAGTGTGGAAAAAGAAATAAGGTCTTTTTAGAGAGTTTCTGATGTGTTCCCAAATTTTTGGATTGAAGGAACTTGCTATGTAGTGGAAGAAATGTTACTTTGGGTGGGGTTTATTCATAGAAAGTCTTCTTTCTTCTATTTCATGGGAGAGCTGACAGAGATTAGTTTTCAATGAATACCAGATAATATTCTGCAACAACATCATGTCATTGTGATATTTTTAAACTAATTACATGTTGGAGTAATGAATAAGTACAGAAAACAAAGACAACTGCTGAAGGCTGCTCTTATTTGCATGGGTAAGATAAAATATGTGTTTAATTGTATTCATTCTCAAAGTTCTTGTAAACAACTATTACATTTCTTAGGTAAACATGCTTGATTTTTTAAAATCCAATTATAAATATAAATATTTTTGCTACTCACAGAGTTATTAAAGTTCTCTGCTTGTGTCTACAGTCCTCCACTAGAGCTGCTGGGAGTGAACTACTGCATGGCACAAGCACTGCTGCTGTGGGAGGGAGTGCAGCCTGAACTGGGAGGCCAGAGTGGAGTCATGTCCTTCTGCATGCTCATTTTCTATCTGCAAGGATTGGAAAGAGAATTCTGTCTTACACTTTTAGAGCAAAAAGGGAAGGAAAGTTGTGCTTTCATTGCAAAGAATTTACTTATAGTATGAATAACTTCCTTCTGACTCATTCTTAGCTGCATAATAAAGCTAGAGCAGCTTTGTGGAAAGTAAGATCACTTAACAGAGACGGGAAATACTTTGCAATTTATGTTTATGTTGCATTAAAAGTTTTGTATCTTGAAACTCAGTGTTTCTGTCAGTTTGTCACCTGCCTTATCTCTGAACTTTGGTGCCTTCACTTAAATATGATAGTGTGTGCTTCTTGTAGGATCATATTTGTGAAATCATTGCTTGATTAATGTTACAGGAAATATTTCTAAAATTTTGACAAGCTCCAACTGGTTAGGATATCAAAGCACTGAATGCTGGTGATGTCTGAAGCTGCTTTGCTGAAAGTCAGATATCAATTTATTCAAAAACTGAAGAATAGGTGACAAAGACTAACTTTTTGATTTCAATACAGTAGAAAAACCTACACTGGTAAGTCTCTGATAAGAACTGTATTTTTTACAAGCATCTTCTAAAACTTTTTACACCCATGGATGTTTGCTTATATGAAGTCTGAACTTGCTTGTCTAAAGTCTTGTACAAAAATTGGTGCACTTTATTTCCATAGCTGTTGGTACATTTTGGGGCTTGCTGTTGAATCTATGGAATGCCAAAATAATTGGTTATGATCTGTCTGTAAAAATTGGAATGTTTGTGCGTATGTAACGATTGATCATGAAAATATTAAGATGATATTACATTTAGATATTAGACTTAGATGTTTAGAATTGTAAAAAGGAAAGTTACAGGTTTTGGTAAGGGCCTTTCATTTGGGTGTGATCCCATGCATTTAGGATTTCATTTGAAGGGGATAAAGGGTGGGAGAGCCTGCCTGTGCAAGCAGAAGCAAGTAAGAGTGCCAAAGATTTATGTGTTTCTCTAAATTTTAAAGCATCCAAGAGAGCTATTCTTCTGGCTTGCCAGAAAGGGCAAGAATTTGACCCTTTGGCAGTGTCTTTAACGAGAGAGGCTCCCCTCCTGAGCATTACCTGACCGAAAGGTGCTGACACTGTTGAGTCAACACAACTGTCCTGGCTTGTTTTTTAAATATTTTAGGGAGTTCCTGCATGATAAGCTGACAACCAAGAACAACATTCTAGAAATGTATTGCTTGAGAGAACCCTAAACTTTATCTCACATGTGAGAACAAGATTTTGTAGGAATAACAGGGCATTGAGTTCATGATTTGATAGATTGGGCAGGAGTGCAGCCAGATGTAGGCACAGGACAGCAGCAGTGCACTCCAGAAGTCGACTGCTTTCTGTGGCTTTGTAAAATATTTCAGAATTTGCAAGTGTAACTGAATCCAGAAACACAATTTCTTTAAAAAAAAAAACAACAAAAAAACCAAAAAAACTGGACATTTACACCAAGGCAGCTTTAGTACAACAATAAATGTATCTATTGTGGCCTGTTTCCACTGGCTGTATAACAACAATAAAGTAATGAGAAACATACTTGTTAAAGGTCCATAGAACCCAGTGTGGTGTTAGTGATGCATATACTCCCAAACATAAATAATTATATAAAACATTGGCAAAATCTTAATTGTGAAAATATGTTAACAACACGTAAGAATGTCATTGTAAACTTTCTGGGACAGTTTTTAGTTTTTTAGGCAAAACTGCAGCTGAATGGTTTTCTAATCTTCTATAGACAATAAATATAAACTGCTAATAGAATTACTAAAATTAATATAAACTAAACTCAGGTCAATATAAATAATTAAAATCAACAGATAGAGATCATTTTTAATTTCCTTTTAGGTTCTATGTAAAGATAGATAAATCTAATTTTGAGGGGGTCCTGTTAGGGAGACCCCATTTCACGTTTCGTGGATGTCTAGAGAACCTAGCACTTACACCTTATAAAGTGAACTTAAACGCATCTTATCTGGTCAAAAAAGTAAATATGTATTTGTGAAGCAAGGTGTAGTGGGTTTAATCTGAGTTGATAGACAGATTTTTAGACCAATGGCGCTTCTCACAAGTTTGCTCATTTAAGCCGCACAGAAAGGCGGGAATTCCTCTTGTTCCAGCCCGCCTGAGGGAGGTGGAGAGGCCTCAGCGCCTCCGGGCCCCGCCGGGCCGAGGCCCTGCCGGGCCGGGCCGGGTCGGGCCGGACCAAAGCCCCGGCCCCCTTCCCCTCTTCCTGATGCCGCAGCACGGACCCTGGGCCGCTGGGGAAGGAGCCATCCCAGAGCCCAGGCAGCTCAACTCAGCCAGGGACTGCTGAACTCAGCCATCGACTGCCAGACAGTTAGACCCAGCCATGGACTGTTAAACCCAGCCATGGACTGTTAAACCCAGCCATGGACTGCTGTGCAGTTGGGATCTTTCTAGAGCGGCTTTTTAGGACCGGCGAGTTCTTTCACCTTCTCCTCTCCCCCCTTCCCCTGCTCTCCACGTGGAGCCAACAGGAGCCGGCAGGAGCCTCCTTTCTGCAGCCAGCACACTTCGAGCTGAACCACCATGCAGCCAGCAGCACCAAAAGAGCGAGGTTTTCTTCACCATAAAGCCTGTATAAGACCATTTTTTTCACCATAGAGGTTTCAGAGTCAGCGTGAGCCATGTGAGACGGAGCTGAAAATGGCGGCGGAGAAAAGGGGCGGTGCCGCGTTCCTCACGCGGAGCCTAAAAATACTTCTTGCATGCAGTGGTAAGAAACGGTAATATCTCAAACTGTTTGTCTCTGTAATCCATTTGAAGTATATGGGGGGATGGAAGATTTACGTGTGGCCCATGAAGTTTGTGAAGAGAGAGTGCCTATGCCAAGATATACATAGAAGCAGTGAGAGGCTTTTAAGGATTTGTAGCAGAAAAAGCCTTTGTGTTCAGGCCAAAGTGACCCATCCTTAGAAGTTTGATAACCCCATGTGATGGCCCAGGTGTGGCAGTGTGAGAAAAAACTGATATTTTTTCATAGAAGAGATGTATTACACCACAGCAGATTGTTTCTTTCCGGGCAGGTCTGTTGTTGGGGGCAGTTTGAGAAACCACGTGAAGCAAGAAGAAGAAACCCTTTTTTCCTTAAGCATAAGAAAGAGACTTTTTTTTTAAGAACTGTAACACTGACTAGAATCCTACGTTGTGTTATCTTTTGTGCTAGTTAAAAACAGAAGAGTAAAGCGCTGAGAAGAAGGGAGCCAGGGGGGAGGGGGTGTGTGTGTTTTAATTTCTTGTTTTATCTTTTAACTTTTAATTCTGTTAGTAATAAACTTTTTTCTCTTGGTACTGCAACTGTTTAGGTGTGAACCTGTTTTTTGCCTCGCAGCCATCTAGTTTTCCTCAATATTTTCTTATTTTGTTTTCCTTATAAAATAATTGATATTTTAGATGCTTGACGCTCAGTTGTGTCAAACCACAACACAAGGCTTGCCTTTGGTTTCACAGACTTGGTGGCCAAAAGGTTCTCTGCTGGTGTAGCAGCAGAGATGGAGCAAAGCTTTCTACTTTGTAAGTATTGGAGTTGTAAGACATAAGAAAACGGTTTAATTTCTATAGCAGGAATTCAGGCATAGGATGTCAAAATATTTAGGCTATTCCATGACACAAAGAGATTGGGAATGTGGGGGCAGGAGCTGACAGGCAAGAACACTGACTTATTTTGGCCCAAGCTAACAGCAAGTTTAACTAACATTAGGCCACCATTCAGCTGATACATGTCACAGCTTGACTTTTCTTAAAAATACATTGGTAGTCTAAGTGGAGAAGCCTAATACTGTGGGATTTAAGGCCTTGGTCTCCCTTCTTGCCTACAGAAATATATCGTCAGAAGGACCTGAGAGTAAATGAGAAAGGTGATGTGGGCAGTCCACACGGTGCTTATGCCATGCCTGAGCTGAGAATAAACAGAGAGTCTCAAGGACACTGACATGGTGCTGTGCAGAGATAGCTCAGGTCCTGAAAGCATCGCAGCTACATTAACATAGCCCTCTGCTCAGACTTACCAGGTCAACAGCCTTGGCAACACCAATGTACGGCTGCTTTGCCCACCATTTGCTGCATAAACATTCCCTATAACATCCAGTTCAGGTACAGCACAGGTATTTCTTCAGTGCCCTACGTTGTACTGTGGGCAAATACTGGGTTTCAGAAAATCTTAATTAGGTATTAGTATGTTGTTATTAGATAAAACCCCACAGTAGTTCCATTGTAAACTGCCCTGAATTCCTAAGTTATTGTTATAGTGGAAGACCTGAGTCATCTTAAAAAAGGGTAGGGTTCTATTTGGTAGAATAAATTGCCCAACTGAATTCCCTGGCACCCTAGGTGGTGCTTTTGACACCTGAACTAACCCTATAAGATAGGTTTGAGTATTTATATGGTGCATTTCGGCCTACAGGTCAGAGACACACTGTCCTTTTAACACCACTCTGATTTTATTAAACTACATGCCATGCAACTGAGCAAAATAGGATAATAAAAAAATAGAAAATATTCTAATTAACTTATGCATGTTCATGTTAAGCTTTCTCTAATTCTCTTACCTCGAGTGATTTCCTGCACTCTATCTTCAGTAGCTAGAATTGCTTTTTGTTAACTAGTGCAGCATTTTGGAAGCTGTTTAATCAGCCACCTAACATTTAAGTGCAGTGTACTGGGTTATGCAAGATCCCAGCTGGTGATTCATGTGCAATAGTCATGGATAAATCAAAGTCTGTCTCAGAAATCCCTTTTTGTGATATACAAGAGAAAGTTTGCATAATATTTCCTTCTCTTAGGGTAATAATTCTACTATGTTGAAAACCGTACCAGGCAAACTAATAAAAACTACCTAAAGTGGAGTAAGTTCATGTAATTATGAATACTGTATATTCAGGAAATGTTAATTCATCTTTTGTCACAAATCTATTGGAATCTTTAAAGAAGTTAGTGAGGAGGGGGATGAGAGGAGAGCAGTTTATACAGTCTACTTCTATTTGTAAAAGCCAGTTAAAAAATCACGTGTCAAATGCTCCCATAGAAGTTAAACTGGCAAAAGTTAAGAGGGAAGATCCTCACTTGGGTGAGTAAGTAGTTAAAGGATAGAGAAGAATCAACATCAGTCTTCACAGTGGGTTTTGTAGCTGTCAGAATATGTAGCTCAATGCAGTGTAGCCCTCTGACTGTTTATTCAGTTTTTTGTGTGAGTTTCACGTATTTGTGAAAGACAAAGCCTTTCTGAAATTTCAGTTTCTTGGACTGGGGGGAGTTAGTTTAGAATTTGGAAAAGAGTTACTTTCCATCCTTTAAATCCACAGAGAAAAACTGGCTCAAACTGTTGCAGTAATAATAATTATAAGTACTGTCCTGGGCTGCAGTGTATTCTCTCACCATCCTCAAGAGCTTTTGAAACCAGGTGGGGCCGTGTTCCCGGCCTCCTCCCTCCGCACTGCCTTCTGTTAATGGCCCATCAATGCTTGACCTGATGACTCATCAGCCCATTGTGAGATGCTCCACCCAGAAGGAGGAACCAAGCATTCCATCCTGGATATAATCTGAGATTCCAAACACCACAGACACGCTTTCCGCTGGATTCCCAGAGGACAGGAGCTACACAGACACCACTGGACCTTCTGAGGAGGAGCTGACCCTTCTACACGATCACTGCTTTGACAGAACCACATCCACCACTTCAGGAGGACTGCAGCCACCGTTTTATGGGACTGCTGTCACCATCCTGACTAGCAGGGTGTCAGGTTGTATCCTGACTCTGTCAGTTTGAACCAGTGTTTTCTGCCTTTTTAAAAAAAATTCCATATTAAATTGCTATTCTAACTTGGTGCCTCCCCTTGGTTTGTTTTCAAACTAGTACAAGTACAATAAATGAGAGAACTTCTGTTATTTTCCTTATTTTCCATGTCTGTCTATGAAACACATTGGGTCAGATCAGTGTAGCAGGAGATGCAAACATTCAGCAATGAACCAGCATCTGAGATTCAAATCTTGGCCTTACTGTAACTGTGATTTAAGAACACACCTAAATGCCAATATAGTTTTTAGTTGTTAATTGGATCAGTGTACTAGACCAGTTTTTCACACAAACGGGATGAAGAATTGCAAGCACAGGAGGAGATTGTATCTTCTTTATTTGTACTGCTACGGAAAGATACTTAATGAGTGTTATATAGTATCAAAAGAATATACATTAATAATATCTTAACAATTAATATCTTAATATTAATAATTATCTTTATTTGAAATAATAGGAAAGCCAGAAGATTTTTAAGACCAACATTCCACTAAAAATAGCTGACACAGGGATCTATTACTATTTCTAAAATAAAAATTATATCGTGATTACCTATTGATTGTTTTGGAATACCACAATAGGCAAAATTTTTACAAAATAAATGACTAAATTTTATGCAAGGATTCAAAAACAGACTCTAGATTGATTTTAATATTCAGTTGCCCTAGAGCTTCAGAAAATGTATGGAAATAGAAGAGATAATCCACGGAGTTATGGAGCTTGTTAGGCAGCCAGCTCCAGTACTAACACAGCTGAGTACAGCTAAAGCCATACAAGCAGTAAGTAGTGAGCCAGTTATGCTGTGCCATACAACTGAATGACAGAAGCATGACACAAATGAAACTTTAAAAAATCTGAAAACCTGGCTGGTGAACAGATGCATGTGTTTCGTATGACTCCTGTGTTTTCTAACATCTTTTCTACCCACTACATTTTCACTGCTCATTTACGCAATAAGGTAAAAGTAATGGGATCTAGAGGATGGTACATGACTAAAATATTAGCATTGATATAATGGTGGTTTTTACAGAATGGCCTACCAAAGCTTTTGCTGTTTCCAGAATCCATTTAGGAAGTAAAACCATCTTGATTTAAATTGTTATTGTTTCCTGAATACTGTGGGTTTTACCTGCCATTGTGTGAATTGATCTAGTTCTCGTGATTTCTTTCAAGAATTTCCTCTCCTTGGTATGAACACAGCACAGCTTTAGGAAATTAATCCAGTTAGCTGAAAGCCAGCTAGAGTTGAATCCATAGTCCCCTGTTTATTTTGACATATTCTCTTCTGAAGGCTGATATGAGACGTATAAAAAGTACCTCTGATGGGTGGTGTTCCACAGCATATTAGCAATTTTCCTCTCCACTTCATAGTTTTGTGATCACATTTTATAACATTAAAACCTAGGTAATTTTTGCAGGTCATCAATTTATTTGTATGCCGTTCTCCTCATTCATACGTTAATATTCAGACATCAAGTATTGTTTTTGCTTGTGCAGCAGGACAATGAAGCATTTGATATTCAGCCATTCTCATCCTAAACTAGATGTGCACTCATTAAAAATGGTTCAGATTCATTAATTTGTGGCCATTCTGCTCAGGCTCCAGCCAGCTGTTCAGTGTGGTGGTGAGTCTGTGTGTGGGAGAGGGGAAGTTCGAGGGCAGAGGGAGTTACACGAGTTCCCTTTAACTCTGGCCTTGTATACAGAGCTTGGTTCTGCATACTGATTTCATCAGGCAGCCAATGTCAACACCGACATTTTCAATCTCTTTCTTTTATGTCACATTAGTGGAAAGTGACCTGTTGTGTTTGTGGAAGCTCTGGAATCCCGCAGGAGAAGGATCACTCAGCACCATGGCAGTCCGCCAAGTACAACTTGTTCTGAAACACAGTGCTGAGAAGTTGCATTATCGACTGAAGCACAGTGACATCTTAGCAGGAGGTGGGTTTGAGAAACACTCAAATTCTTTAAGCTGGTGATTTAGCGAGTTGTTTTGACCAGCGAGCCCCCCAGGGTACACTGCACCTCTGCTGCCGGCTCTTCCTTTTCTTTCTACTCCTGTCTTCCCTTCCCTCTCCTCGGAGGCGGCCGCTGCAGAGGTCAAAATGCCAGCCTGTTCTATCACTGCACCGTGTTCAGCATCCGTTGTGTGCGCTGGCCTTGCTCTATAAGGAACAGTTTCTTAAATTGCTAAGTTTTTCAGAAGTCATACATTTTGTTCCAGTGAGAACAAATGCTAAAAGTGTTAAAGACACTAATTTAAATTTTAATGTTATTCCTGCTATCCTACGCCTTTGGCTCATTTTATGAAGTCGGAAGTCCTAATATAATCTCAGACTCTACTGTGATAATAAATCCATATAATCAATACAGAATAGTAAAATAGTTTAGCCAGTAGAAAAGGGAAGTAGCTTAAATAAGAGTCTTGCAGATGGAAAAGACATAATGTGTGCTAAAAATACAAATGTGTTTGTATTGTTACAAGAATTCCTGATTAGCAAGAACAAACTGAGGGCAGACTAGGAATTATGTGAGGAGGTTTGAACTTGAGAAGTAGTAGGAAAGGAGGTACTTCAGCCCTCTTTAAAGAAGTGCTTACTGCAGACAGATGACGTAAAACAACTTGTCAGGCAGAGCAGAGTCATCTGATCTTTGTCCAAGCTCCTAGCATCTAAAACTTCTCATGGGCTTGCTTTTAGCTGTAGTCCTCAAATCTGTGGCTATACTTTGTGGAATAAAACAGGACTGCATATGGAAAATGTAGACCTTTCTCCCAGGGTGAGCAGAGACACTCCCAGTGCTCCCCTGCTGCAGGGGAGCCACAGACAATGGGTCCTCTCTGTACAACTGCACTGTTGTAGCAGCAGCCTGAGCTGTACAGAGCTCTGCAGGCTTTACTACCAGCAGGGTGAAGGTTCTCCTGCTTCCCCTGTGCTGCTGGGAGAGGTCTGTGACTTCCAAATCCTGAAGGGGTGACTGAGGGGCCCACCTGATCTTCTGCAGCCTTTGGTGCTGCAAGACCAGGGCTCCAGTGAGCTGCAGACACAGAAGGGGAAGGTGTCATCTGTGGCAGAGGGCAGTGGTGAAGAGTTGAGTGTGTGCTCATATGGTGTCTATGGTTAAAATAAATGAGTGAATGCACTAGAATAAATTGTGTAAGGAAAGCAGATGGCTTAAAAATCTGGAGTTGAACAAATTTATATTAAAAGTCAGTGTAAAATAAAAATACTATACATGTGGGGTAGATTTTCAGAGGAAATAGAATGAGTATTTGTGTAATATGGAAATAAATGTGGTTTATACACATTTATGTGTAATATAACCTTCAAGGCCCAGACAGAAGAGAAAAAAATCCTAATCCGAAAAGAACGATGGAGGTTGGTGTGTCATTTTAAGGAAAGATTGATGGCCTCAGAATTGCTGGAAACAATTTTTACAGATTTCATTTGACCATCTGACTAAAAGCTTATGGTAATTCACATGAGTTTTTCACTGACAAAGCTAAACATCACATAGTACTGCTTGTTCCCATTAGTGGCAAATACTATAAGATATACATTTCAGTTTAAAAATATCTTTGCATTATTCAATTCCTTAATCCTTTCCTAAATGAGGCAGTAAAAATGATTAAAAGAAGCTGGTAAGCTTTAAGCAATGTTAGTGCATGTTTTATGCTGCAATTGCAAACAAATGACACACACTCTGTATGTCATTGCATTATTATATGGATATAGAACATTGTCTGCTAGAGATGTTTTTGGGGGATCACTATGTCTTGTATGAGGAATATTGTCAAAAATAGAAAGAAAATCAAAATAATTTAAAATATTATCATAATTCTTGCATCCTCATCTGAGTCCTAAATATTTAGTCATATCCGTACCTTACTTTATAAAGGCAGATTATTTGCAGAGTTGAAAATTTCAAAAGATACTAAAGGAAGATGATGATAGACATTTTTAAAGACCAAAGCAGAGCAAATGCAGCTGTGAAAGGCTGCAGTATTACAAAATTTGTTGCTTAAATTTAAGAACATCAAGTGCAATAAGGAAACAATCATACTGAACACTGAAATAGTAAAATTTCACTTTGTTATTTTTGACCTATTGTGAAGTTTTTAACAGGCTGCATAGTCTGCAGTACCTGCAGCATCAAAGACTCTTTTGTAAGGTACATGGTAAACAGGTTGAGCTTTGATTTTTCAGAGAGCCCATGGCTAGATATTGCTGATTAAAATCTCAGGAAAAGGCTCTGTATTCATTTGATTGTAAGAGTCTATTCATTCTGTAGCTTGAAAATGCTGGACTAGTGTGCCCTGCTGAAAACTGAGCACTGAACACATCTTTTGCAAGTGCTTTGCTCCACACTAATCAGAAATCCTATAGCAATGATGCTGGGATTTATACATGGAATACAATGGGAAATGCAATATTAATACAGAATAATTTCAATTTTAAAATTTAAAGAATACACTGAGAAATGCAGTGTGGACTAAGTGAGAATACAAATAATGATATATATAGTAATTCCTATTTTTTGCAAAATAGTGGTTAAAATTAAGCAATAAAATACAAAATTGAATCTAATGATTGTGAATCCCTTGTGTTTGCAGAAAGTGTGAGCTGACTGACAAACTTTCAGTCAAGAATGGAATGTACAGAAACACTCAAATTCTTTAGTTTAATATAGTTTCATTTGGCAGTGTCATGGATTCAGGTCATTAACTCCAATCTTTTTAAATCATTGGAATGAGAATTTCTTTCAGTCTTCCATGAATACCCCCCACTTTGGGGTGATGAGGGAATGTCTGTATAGCTCATACACACGTACCCGGGATCATATGCATGGAAGCAAAGCTTACTGGGGGGGGGTTCTGGAAAATGAAGTTGGAGCAAAAGGAGCACTTCATCAGGTCTGATTCCTCAGCCATACCTGGCAGGGAACTCTCCTTGAAATTACACACATTTTTATGAAATTTCTTGCCCTACTTTTGAGACTATGGAGACTTACAGACTTAGAGACACATCCGAACTTGCATGTGTTTGGATGAGTTGAACTGTTTGATTTCAGAAGGTCTCAAACCACAGGAACTGGTTATTTCTGAATTATGGGTCTAAATTCAAATGCTCCTATAACACTGAGTTATATCATACATGGATAAAAAAATGCTGGTTATAGTGTCCTTAAAGCCAAATTCCCTCACGATCTCAGTCTTAAATTTTGATTGTCCCTGGGGAGTCATTAAGACACACCATCTAAGGGATGTCTCCAGAAATGCCCATTCCTCCCCTGAGTCCTTGCAGACCTCCATGGTGCTGGTCAGCAGTGTCTCTGCTGCCTTATCACCTATTCTGCAGAGCCACTTCATTATTGCCCCAGCTGGCCAAAGCCCTTGCACTATCCTGCCTGCAGCTGGGCAGGTGCTACACCATGGGTATAATCCAAGAGTCTAACCATGGCCCCTAGAAATCATTGGGGTTTGAGTTAATCTTGAAACCATTTTGTGTTTTAGTTTCCAAACTATAAAATGGAAAAAATTACCATCTTTCTTCAATATTTCCTTCTATCCTTTTTTAACTGCACAGTACCTATGAAGATTTGAATTCCAATCTCAGTTCAGTCTAGACTTTATGGTAATAAAAACTGATTTTACTAGAAATAAGCTGTAATGTATTTACAAGCTTTGTGTCTCTGTTCATTCAAATACCAAGTTTCAACTCAAACTTTGAGAGTGGTCACAACTGTACTGTGTGATTTCTGCACCCACTGGGATGTGCTTATCAGCAATATTCATTGCAGTTATGTGTACGTTATTTTTTTAACTGTCTCTTTGAGCTTTCTCCAAGATCGCAGTTCTGTGACCATTTCTAGTTTTATACCCAAGAGCCAAAGCAAAACAGGAGGAATTTGATTAAAGATTTAGCACAAACTATTAGATACTGTGTCATTATTAGCAAAAAACACTTCCCATGAATCAGAACATTTGCCCTGTAAAGTGGAAAAAAGTACAATAGAATTCACACATTTACTTAATATTTTTGAGAGAAAAAAAGTTCTCTATAGAGATAATACCATGGGAACTAAAAAAGAGGCAATTTGTCATGTTAATCACAGATGTTACTATACAAATTCTTGTATCTAATCTACTGAGTACAAAACTGTGTTTTAATGATTAAATGCTAAAAGCTTCATTTAAATAATAATAGGGTCATCTTGCAAGCTGGTACTCTCCCATCTCACAGATGAAAAGGAAACTGAAGTGTAGAATTACAGCTGTTATTGGCAAAAAAAAAGATTAATTTTCAAAATGGATTAAATAAATGAGATCACATCAGCATCATCTTTCTCCAGCTTCCTGCCACTGGTACTGTGATCTATTGAGGCACAACTCCAGCCTCATTGGGGATCGTCTCTGGTGAGATCTTGACCTATGAGCTGTGCTGTGCTGGCTTCATGCTGATATTAACTGAATCCAAATCTTCCCACCTTTCCCACGTAACACTGTTTATTTAATTCATTATGGACACACTGATACAGTGGATGTAGCAGTCTTTTACAGTTTCATAGCTAAACTTGTGTTATTAATTAGCAATTAAACTTAGTTGAATTTCTGAATGATCATCCTTTCAAAATTCAGCCTTGAACTAGTTACAGTTGCTCTTAATTTGAAATGTTGGCATGTAAGTTTAAACATCTTCCTCACCACCTTTTTTCAAAAATACGTTGCCACAAGTCACTTTTCCAGTCTGTCAAAGGAAGGGCTATGATAATTAACTTTTTTGACCTAAGCATTATTTAGGAAGCTTAACTAACATGCCACAATGTCCTTTGTAAGAGAGATTTTTATTAGAGGTAAAAGCTCAAAGAAAGAGTTAAGGATGAAACTCTGAGTGATTAAAAAATCACCTTCATGTGGAAAGGACTGTAAGTAAAGTGAGGGCATAAATGAACTTACTCCCATTGCAGTCTCATAGCTGCAAGGGGCCTCGAGCATACCACATGCTTTTTCACTTTTAGAAGCCCTCTACATAACACAAATTAAAGCCAGGGCATGCCTTTTGTTAGAACCTGTGCCAGGCATTTTATTTTCTTAGGTGTCAACTCTAAAATCATGCTTTCCTTTTACTTATACTTTGATGGAGGTGGAAGAAATGAGTGGGGATGTGAACTCTGATTACTTGAATAAAAAGTGTTAGTCATTTTGGATCATTTTCTTTCCGTCCTGCAGGTTCCTGGCTGACCCTTATATGTGGAGTTGGGGGTGGGGAACAACACCAGTCTAGACAGAAGAGGCCAACAACTAGTGATCCACTCAGGTTTCAGATTATAAATGAAAAATGTTCAATTTCTCACAGATGTTTGGCAGCCACTCTGCTTTCACTCTAATCGCAAACAGGATTTCTTCTGCCCAAAGAATGCAGTGACCAGTAGACATACAGAGACACACAGAATAAGGATTCCATCTGCTGTGGTTTAGGTTTATCAAACACTAAATTTTTAAAAGTGAGATCACTAGGACTATAGTTCGGAGTTAAAACTCAACTTCTCATGAATCTGAAAACAAAAACATTTTGAAGAATAATGCTTTTAATATATTCCAATTACTGCCAGATCAGTCAGCATTTCAGCATGGGATGACAGTGTTTTCTTCCGGCATAAATTGCCCACATTATGACTTCACCTCCTAAATTTCCTCAAGAAGTTGATTTTCACCAGAAGTGCATTTTTTTCCAAACTATATTCAACTTAACCATATCGTAATTTAGGAATTTAATTTGTTCTATGTTCTTTCAACTGCAGTTGAATAAATGGAACTATTTTGGGTTTGGTTTTTTTTAAAGCTTGGGAGCATAGATTTTGTTTGCTAAGGCTTTTATAGAATTTAAGAAATAAAAAAACCTCCAAATCATTAACTCCCCTCTATATAAGTGGTTATGTAGATGTGCATAAGTACATATTTATATATATATATATATATGTAAGTACTTATCTATATGTGTATTTTTTCTTTTAAACATAAGCTGATTGATAGTTTTATATTGTATTTGTATTATTATACAGATGCTGCCTCTAAGAAAAAGCCTTGCATGAAAATAATTTTTTGTGTAATATGACATAAGCATAGGCAGCCTATTCCGCCCTTCCCAAAATAGTTTTACAGGCAGCAAACACATCACAGGTTTTCTGAGACAATCACAGAAACGTGCAGAATTCTGCAGTATCTCAGTGTTTGTTGGAGCAGGGCTGCTGAGTAACTACAAAGGACATCCTGGTAGTTCCAGTGCAGCCTGGTGAGGAGAGCAGCTCAGTGCTCTACTGACTGGCTTTGATCCAAGTGCAGCCAAGAAAGAACCCAGAGGAGGGGTGAAGGTGGGCATGAAGGAAAGGGAAGTATCTGAGGAGAGGAAAATAGGAGTACAGGAGTGGAACTGTAACTAGAAAAATTTAAGAGAACTTAGAGGTGAAGTGGGGATGTACTAACAGGCATCTAGGAGGGCTGGGCAGGGACTCTGGGGTCCTTTCACCCGGGGAAGGCACACAGTAAAGCTGTGAGAAGTAGCTGCCAAGTTGAGCATGTGTCTCAGGGTGGGCAGCGAGCACCACTGATGGCTTCACTGCTGCTGCTGCAACAGAAGCTGAGATCCGAAGGAGAAAGGCAGTGAAAAAGCCCTGTGGTATCACCCTTACATTCCAAGCTGATGAGGTATGAGGCAGTCATGAACTGTGTCTTGCCCATGTGAGGGGAGATCACTTCTCAATGAAATATTTTCCTTTCTGAAGTGAGAATATGAAATTCAGATTGTATTGAGTGCTGCAAAAGGTGTTTCTGGCAAAGAAATGAGAATGCTATACCAGACGGAGGCTAATTCTATTAGAAAACTATCTGACAAATTAAATATGTCTCAAAATGACACACGCACAAAAAAAAAAGCTATGGAAACTTTATATTAATCATTGGGGGTATTTTTTTATTTAATGCAACAGTTCAGGACTGATTCTTCCTTTTAAGTGCAGTAGGATGTGATATTGTTTATCTTGTGAAAACAGCTGTTGCCTTTGTGCTTGTGTTCAGGAACCAGATAACTTTAATGATTCACGCCTCACAGCATTTATATACAGGAGCTGTGTTAAGCTCCCTGTAGCTGCTGCACTTCCTTATGTGTTGGGCTGAGGTCCAATGAGGGATGCAAGAACATTTATAATAAATACTGAAGATTCTGTTAAGTCCAAAATTCTTCTTCCTGAAAGGGAAAGAGTTTTTCTATAATGCTTCAGAAGTGTAGAATCACTTTTGGCTGCAGCCCTAGAAATTCTCCTTCATAGGAGAGGTACGGTGGAGGATTAAATGAGGTCATGCTTTCATCTCCCTCGCACCTACTTCGTTCTGGTGTGCAAAGGACTGATAAGAACAGAGCTTTGTATCAAAAGTGTGTAATGGGGAAGAGAAGGGAAGAGTGGAATCATAAGGGAGAGGTGGGAGGAGAGTTTCAGACCCTCAGCACCTCCCTCCTGGAGAGAGGTCACAGTAGTTCACAGCAGTCAGTCTTCTGAGGAGACGTTTGCTTCGTGCTGCTCTTGCAGTGTCCTTAGAGCAGTAAATTATTGGGGGGCTGTGGCTGGGAATTCAAGTGGCTCAGATGCAAACCTGTCTCTTAACTTGATTTCCACTGCTTACGTTAATCTTCCATTTTATGAATGAAGGCAGTTGCTCTGCCCAGGACAGGAAATCGAATGTATTACTTTTCAAGACAGGATGGCAGAAGTCCAAACACATCTAACAGGGGAAGGAAGCAATCTTATCAGCCTTTCTGGCCCATTGATAAAACCATAGAAGGAAATCATTCAGCTTTAAATGAGGAAAAGGAAGTCTTAGATAAAATTCAGAAGTTGCCTTGGGAGTTTTCATATCACATCAATGAAAAAGTCACATACAATTAACCAAGCATTCCAGTCTGTATGAAGGGCTTTATTTGTGTCATCAAATCAGAACTATTTACAGTTTGTGACAAGCTTCTCCACAGTGGACCAGCTGACGTTTTTCTGGCCTCTCTACTTGGTCAGATGCCTTTTTTCTAAGCTCTTCTTTATGAAGAAAACCCTGCAGCAGCTACACATTTTTTTCGGGCCATTCATGTAATAAAATCTGATTTTCAGTCACCATTGCACAAAGAGTATTTTGACATCTTGGTCTTATTTTTAATTAAAAAAACTAATTATTAATATTCAGAGAAAATAGTAAATACAGCTACTTTGAGGGGTTGTACCTAAAGTAGTATCTCTATTGACAGTGTGTCATGCCATATAAAAATAGCAGTTTGAGCTAGCAGTATCTCACGAATCTCTGCAGTGTACCTTATTTTACATAACAGACATATCCAGTGTCTCATGTGCTCTCTAGCAAACTAATCTATCACACTGATTGCTGTGATAATGGAAAACAAACATAATCCCAATTTAATTAGTCGGATTTAGCACTGTTGGAATTGTTGGAGTAGCTCAAGGTCTGGGGGAAAAGAGTCTGATACTGTTTCCTTAGGTCCTTATGTGATAATTTGAGATATAGTAACTTAATTTCAGACTAAATCTTGAGATATAGAACAAAATATACATGCAGCAAAAACCAAAACATTTTAGTATTTCAATCATATGGATAGTTAGGCTTTTGATAAACAGATATTTTTCTTTAGATGCAGAGATCCTGGTTAATGCTAAATACATGTATCTTCCTGCTATATCAATTTTAATTAATTATGTTAATGCTCCACATGTGCAATATACACCTCGTATTTTATTAAATGAAATTCTTACATTTGAACTTAGCTAAGAAACTTGAAAGTCTTAGCAAGGCCTCGTGAATGCAGTGCCTTTCTGACTGCTGAGACAAGCAAGCACATTGAGTATGCAGATAGCTGGATTATATAAATGGTGAATCTGTGCATGCTTGAAATACACAGAAAACAATAATCAAAAACACTGCGCTCAATTTAGTGTATCTTGAGAGTAAAATGGTTGTTTACTGTCTCTCTGAAATCCAGAAGCATATTCTTGCCAAGCTATCTCAGATTTGGTCATCTATCTAATATTGCTTTGTTATTACAGAAGATATGGTACTTAAAATTTCATTTGAATGTATTTGAATTCATGCTTCTCTTTTCAGTCTTACACGTGACAACTGAAGTTACCATTATGGGCAGGAAGTTTGAAGCATAATTTCTTTTAGGGAATTTAAATGGTTTTCTCTGAAGAAATGAGCAGATTGTCTACATATGTCCAGTAGTAAGTCTATGGGATAAAGAACTGTGTGAGATTACCACTCTCCTGGAGTTAATACTGTGATGGGCACCTGAAAAATGCCCCAGACTGCTGAAAATGTGCTGCTTTCATACTTATGATTTTTCTGTTCTAATCAGGCTAAAATGAGATTCTGGCTGTTCTACCTACTTCTTTGTTTACTTATTTTAAAGCTTGTTTTGTTATCATGGACCCACTCTGTGGCTGTCAAGCCTGATTTATCAGAGCCCTGTTCACTGTGACCTTTAAAGCACGATATGTTACTGTAGCAAAGTTGGCTTTCCAATAACAGAGAAATGAATCAGTTGACATAGCCATGGCCTTTTGCAACTTGCAGGATTTATGGGGTCATGGGTTTGCTTTGTGCAGGTCTTTGTGCAGTTAGGCTGTAGGTCAGCAATACATGAGCTAAGTCAAATTTCGGAATGTTGCTCCTCTATCCTGCTCCTGTTATAACACAAAGGGGCAGAGGTGGAACTGCATCACTGAACATCCATCAAGACACAAAGAAAACCTTAGTTCTTATAGAATACAGAACAGTTGTTTTCCATCTGTCAAAATGTGATAATCCTGGTTGCTGGTCATTTTTCAGGCAAAAGAGGTAGAAACCAAAGTATTCAATCATCCCTTGCAATCTCTAGTGGAGTCAAAATAAGCTCTATGGGAATGACAAATCCCACAGACCTTGGTCCAGTCAAGTGATTTCCTCTGCTCTAACAAGCTGCTACAAAGTATTTTTAACTTTTTGGTACATATTCAGACTGCCTCCCACTTGTGGTTGTCTGTAATTCAGGGCCAAACTCTAAAATGGAAAGGGAACACATCTAGGCAGTCTCCAAACAAACACAAATAATCATAAATATGGTATAGAGGAGATCTTTGCATTGTTTACAGGTGTAACATTGTGTCAAATACATATGTGTGTGTGTGTGCCCTGATTATTCAGCTTAAACACTGAACAAACAGCATCATTAAAGGACTTCTCAAAATACTTTTTTTTAAAAAAACAAAACAGAATGCAAATTACACACTGAATTTCTGATTATATGATTTACCCTTGACTAAAAAAAATACTTATCCTCCAAAACACTGATCCTAAAGCAGCCCCTCATCTGAGTTTGTTTCATTCATACGTGCACAGCCTGTTCCAGCTGTGATGTTTTTTCAGGCTCAATACTAAAATGTAATTTGGTATAGCATAGATTTTAGTCTTCATTCAGGTCAAATTACAATTGAATCTGACAGTAAGAAATAGGTTAACTGCTTTAGACTCACTTTAACAAGGTGTAGCCTTTGTATAAAAATACTTTTCTTATGGAAAAAAATAACATTCTTTTCTAGGTGACAGAGGAGGGATACTTAGTTTTCAGTATCACAATAAAAATCCCTTCTATTTTTAATCTTTATAAAGTGACGTTCACATAAAAAAGGTATTAAGTAATCAATATAAACTTAAGGTAAAACCTACCACAGTATAACCTTTATAGCTAACAGAAGACTTCTTTCTGAGCCATTCTTAGGAGCAGCTCAGGTCACCTATGGAAGAGTCTTTTGTTTTCTTTCAAAGATTGCAATTTTGAAAAAAATACATTTATTTAACATTTCTCTTGGGCTCACACAGTCTCACTAGTGCTCTAGTTGTGAGTAGAACCAAGGATTGGCCCACTGCTTCTCTGTACTTCTTGTCCAATTGGGAGATGAGAAGAAGGGATATAACAGAGAGTTCCTCCTCCCCTGGGAGTGTGATTCAGCCACTCCAGGTCTCATTGAACCAGAAGTTACTCCACAATAATTTGTGCATTCTGCAATATGATTTTCACCAGGATGTTGATTCTTGATAATCAAGTATACCAAATAATAGCTCCAAAACTTGTTACATAGATTATTTAATCTTTCACATAAATCCTGATGGTAATTAAACTGTAAAAGAATCCCCAAAACTTACTAATAATCCTGATAATTTCCTATTGGACTTCAATTTATCATTAACTTTTGCTTTTTATAAAGTGTGGTTGACTTGTTGGTTTTATTAGAGAGGAACCTAAGCAGAGTGTGTATGCTGCTAACTGAAATAGAAGAAATGGGGAAAATGCAAGCATTTAATATATCTTCTAGACTTGTACATAAGTTTTATAATAGTTGTTTCCCAATTTATTGCTTCCCTGCAATCATTACTGGAATAGTTCTGCCAAAGTATTGATGGCACATGTGTTATAAAGTATTTGCAGCTTTGAGAGCTAAAGGGAGGGTGATGTCATGGCTGATTATGTCTCTGTTTTAGAGAAGAATGCAGCTCTCTCCTCTGAAAAAGCTAAAGTTGTGTTTCCCATCCAAGAAGACATCTAGATACTAGAAAACCTTTGGAATACCATTTGAGATTAAGAGCATGTGAAAATGGAAGAAGAATGAGAAAAGGTTGATGGGGGAGGGAAAGGGTAGTTTAGCTCCTCTGGCATGGAATGGCATGTCTGGACTTTATCTAGGAAGCAGGTTTGACATTTATATTGTTTATCTCAGTGTGGCATCAGAGAACTGGATTTCTGTCTGTGTGACTACAGGAAAGTCACTTACCCCTCTTGTCCTTCCATTCCTGCCATAACCTCTTATTTGTCTTCATTTAGGATTTCAGTTCTGTGGGACTGGAAACTGTTCATTTGTGCAGCCCTTAAAGGGTAAATCTCAGATGCAGCCTCTGCATGTTGCAGGAATACCAACATTGCCATTTCTGTTATGACTCAAAAGAAGTCATTTGATCGTTTGCTGTTATTTCCTCAGCTTTGAAATGGGACAGTAACTCACAAGTGGGTTATGATGACCTGAATATTGCTAATATGTTAAGTTTCTCAGAGAGCTTTTAAAGAAAGCAAAATACTGAGGAAATTACAAATGTATTCCATTTGGTTTTCTTTCATTCATTCACATATGCTATAAGATTTACTTTAAAAATGCACTGTTGGTCAATCACAGAATAGTCCATGATTTCTTGTGTCAAATCTGAAGATCCTCCTCTACCATTCAGGAGTGACATTGTGTAAACAACAGTAGAGTAACCTCACAAGACTAGTGGGCCCTCTAAGAATGAAACCCAAACTAGTATGTGACTTTTCTCAAAGTTTGCTGGACATGCACACCAGTAGCCTGTTCAAATTTCAATTAAGAAAATGAAACCCTTCAAAAGCTGACTAATTTTAGCAATACAAGGCATTGAGAGCTGGGCTGGTGGTCCAGTGATAATACTATCTCAAATCCACAAGGAACAATCCAGCCTTTCATCTCTCAGGAAACCAAGAATTAGGGAACCTTGCTGTATACAGTGTAAGGAACATAGAGAATTTTAATGCAAGAAAGTATATGGGAGTATATGTGTGGAAGGATCAGAAAAGGCAATTTTTTCCCAGGAATCCAATAAATAAAAAGTGAGATAATAAATAAAAGGAGTACCTGCAAGCTTTTAACATGGATGGATAAAAATATTTCTTTCCAAAACATTTTTTCCTAGGGAATGGTAATAGGTTCTAACTGTGGATATGTAATATAACTGTAGGGATGTTGGTGAATGGCCAAGGGGCTTAGTGGACAGTGGGAGCATATAAGTAAGAAAACAGCTAGATTTTAAAAAAATTTATTAATTTTGATCTTCATATTTTTTACAAGATTTAAGGTCTGACTGGAAATGTATTATTTTTGTTACCTAAAATACTTAGCAATTTATAGGACTCTGTTGATTTCAGATATGTATAATTAGAACAAAAAGCTTTTCAGTGATAGAATGCTTCATAAAGACTTTTTAGTCAGAAGAATTCCATATTTGTTTCTCATTTGTGTTGCTACAGGAAACTGTCACAATATCTTTATATTTGCACGTGTATGCATCTATGTGCATACAGTGAATTTAGAAATACAATAACCCTGGAGGGATGCTGAACATGTTGGGACTGAAGAAGAGAGAAAGACAAACTGCCTGGTAACTGAAGAAACAGCTCATTTTACTTTGTGCAGGCAGGCAGGAAAGGGAGTGCAACGTAAGCAAGACATTTCATTTGTGGTTGAATCCACAGATGAGCTATTGTAGAAAGTATTCTCCAAAACATGCTTACATGGGAGATGGGGCACGTGGTACTGATTAGATTTAGTACCAGCAGGCAGTTTTATTACACAGAAACACTACGGTTTGAAAGCTGCAAACGTGTTTCAGTGTTGGAAGGCTGTTCCTTTCGCATTTCCTGCCTTACTGGGAATTCATGGGGCTCTGCACCTTCTCAGAAAGTACTCAGCACCTTTTAGCTTTGGGTGTTATAGCTGGGAAGATTCAAAGCTAGAGACAGTGTTTTAATAGTCAAACATGCTGGAAAACAAAGGAGAAAGCATGCCTCACATTCCACTGAAGTCAGTGGTTTCTGTCTCTTTTTGCACTTCAGATCACTTCCCGTCCCCTGTGGCAGGAGAGGAAGAGTCTGAGTCTGTGTTGTCTGCCTTCATCTGTGGGTTCATCCATGGGCACTGAGCTCAGCCCTCCCAGACAGGGAATGCTGCTCCCTTCTGCTGTGCCCACTCACTGACTGCCTTCTTCACTATAAACTGATAAGATTAGCAATAAGGAAAAAAATATATTGCCTTTTTTTTTCATATTTGGTCTTTGTGTGGTGATTTGATTTACACTCTTTTCATCTAGATGATACCTAGACATTTAGTCAGTGGAATGTTTAGTTGGATTTACTCAGATGCATTAGATCTATAAAAACAGGAGACAGAAATTTTTGAACACATTTATCTGAAAATGTCAGTAATTAAGATTGTACACTGTTGTTATTCTTAAGAGTATCTCCTGAGCCTTGATATAACAACCAGTCTGAAGAATGTTGAGTGCCATTCTTT
Organism: Lanius collurio; assembly: GCA_020086605.1. Classification (NCBI taxonomy): domain Eukaryota; kingdom Metazoa; phylum Chordata; class Aves; order Passeriformes; family Laniidae; genus Lanius; species Lanius collurio. The sequence goes on along the minus strand of JACBWW010000057.1, from coordinate 451,523 downwards.
GGAATCGTTGTGCTGGTAGAAACAGACTTACACAGCAAATCAAAATTATTTTAGAATCAGTTTAACCAAATTAAGAATGTTAAGAAAATATATTAGTATATTTTGGATTTAACAGTTACAATATTTCAGCCTTTATTTGTCTGTTTTCTGCTTATTACTTCCTCTCTCTTTTCTAGACTATAAATCACTGGAAGTCTATATTTCCAGGTCCAGACTTTGTTTCAATGATTATTCTTCCAAACCAGGGAGAATAGGAACAATAAAAACACAGAACTCAGTATGAGCTCATTAATCTCACACTAAAACTAAAACCCATCCCTGTACCAGCTACTAGGAACTCCCCACTGTAAACAAAGTACTTTCATATAGAGCAGTGCAGAAAATAAAAATTACTTTTTATAGCTCTACCAGCTATCACTACTTTCCACTAAGCACATAATTATTTCTCCAGTGTCAGTAATTCCTGATTGAATTCATGGTGAGGAAAGGAAGAATCCCTAACTCATTTCATTTTTTGATATAATTCCTCTTTCAGAGTTCTCTTTATCTTTCAAGTATTGCTCACAAGAGCATTCTGCAAGATAGATAGAACCAAATCAGCTTTTCATAGATAACAGAATCACAGAATCTTCTGAGTTGCAAGGGAGCCACGAGGATCATCAAGTCCAACTCCTAAGTGAGTGGCCATGCAGGGATCAAACCCACAACCATAACATTTTTGTTGTTTTCCAGTTGTTTCATTTTACATGTGGATTTAATTTGTTCCTCTAACAACAGCTGGGGTAACATGAACACATGATTTAGCAAATCTGAAAGATTGTATTATAAATAAACACACAACTACAGTGCTTGCTAGAAGGAAGTGCCCAGAGCCCTGCCAACATGAATTGTTAATTACCATCCTCTTCAGCTGCCATAAAGAACTCATTAAATGCCAAATTATTTCCCTAAACAATGAGAAGCAATGGTTTCTCTTGTGCCTATGTGCTTACTTATTAAGAATTACAACTTCCTTAATTGATACATAGATTCAAAGGGAGAGGAAATCCAACAGTGAAGCTATTTTTGAATCAGTTATTGTCAAAGAAAACATCAAAAATATTCCTTCATGATTAAAACATTATTTAGTTTTCAAGCTCCAAAATTAAAAAAGCAGAAATATGAAACTTTTCCAAAATGTCCTCTTATTTTACCCTTAGGCTGAGGACATAAGAAATAACAGCCTTATGTGATTGTTGCTTCTTAAATTTTTAAATGCTTTATAAGAGGAGAGTCAAGTTATTGCTCTTCCTATACTTGAATGGAAGCACTACTTGAACAGCAATAGAGTATGCAAAAGCACTTGTGTTTGTGGCTGAGGAGAAATGTGAAAAGACATTTGAGAAAAGTGGACTGAAGATGGCATTACAGGAAGCATTTACAAAGATAAAATATGGTAGACATATTTTGGGAAAGTGTAGTATTTATGGAGGGGAGGGGAGGGGAAGGGAAGGGAAAGGGTAAAGGGAAAAGGGGAAAGGGAAAGGGGAAAGGGGAAAACTTTTGAAATAGTTACATTAAAATATTTGCTGTTAAGTGTACACCTGTGATGTCTAACAAAGGGCACATCCTAACAGTGCAGGATGAGTTTAAGACAATTTAAGCTTGAGCTTAAATATACAAACATAATGGGTCTGTCCCTTATAGTGCAGACTTCTTTATGTTCCACAGAAGCCAATGGGAATGGGAAGTTCTCAGCATTTTACAAAATCAAACCCTTGGAAAGTCCAAGAGAAATAATGCATACTGGTAAAAAACAAAACAAAACAAACCCAAACAAAAACCAAACAAACAAAAAACCAAAACAAACCAAAAAAGCAAACAAAACCCAAACCAACAACCAAACACCCAAAACCAAATAAAACCAAACCAAACAAAAAAAACTAGTCTTGATAGTAAAAAATAGCAAGATCTAATAGTGTGATAAAAGGGATGTACTATTGCCTCCTGAGCACAGCTGGGCACAGCTGGAAAGTGGTGGGAGGGCTTGGTTGAGACTGACTGTAGAGAGAGAGGAGCAAATAAGTGAAAGTCCTGTAAGACAAGATATCTGCAATGAGAAAAGCTGAGCAAATCTCAGTGGGTCAGAAAAAGGTGAATAAAGGACATAATGAATATTAAGTTTTGGAACAGTTGGGCTGGTGCTGGAGCCATAAAACAGAGACTGTAGGATATCTTTAGACCCACCAGGTTCCTGTGGGAATCAGTGGCAACATCGTTAATAGTGTGACATCACATAATGAACTCCATACTTGGTTGAGGCGCTCATCACTTGGTAAAGCAGCTGGGCTCTGCCTTGCTGGGATCTTTTACAACCCCAAGCAGCACTGGCTGTCAGGAACTGCTAAATGGTAGCTGGTGTTTTTAGCAGAACTTCTCTAGATAATGCTGACAAGTGTGCCTTCCCTTACCATACAGAGAAGTGTATTAAAGGGCAAAATGACAAACCATGTGATTGTCAACATCATCCTTTCAAACATGGGTCTGACCACACCTCTGTTTTCCCTGGTCACACCAATTTTCTGGGTGTTGCTCACAGGAAGTACAAAGACTGATGCTTTGCCTACACAATAACAGAGTGCTCAAGACACTGTAACTATTTTGATTTGTATTTCTCTATGTTGTTATGTACGTTCAGGAACTTCCAATGTATTTTCTCAGAGAAAGTGCAGCATAATTTGGGCCCACTTTTCATGAGCCTTCATTGCTAGTAGACAATAGCATATGGTAGATTCATCTAAGATTTTGTTATATTTTCTTATACTAACCTTTTTCTGGAGGCAAAAAATAAATAACTTTGACACACCCACAAGGAATGTTGGTCTGCAACCCAGGTCAATATAAGCCTACAAAATTCCTCTTGGTTTTACCGCTGGCATTGTCATTACCAGTGTTCTGTGTTATCTGGTCAGATGAATTCTTTTTCTGTTATTTCAAGACATTCCAGTAAGCTAAGCTTTAAGTTGTCATTGATGTGTATGCAGTTTGTAAAATAATGTTACCATTACCTCACTATTTCACTTTGCAATGGGATATCCTCCCTCTGAGTGTTCTGCCCCACAGTATGACAATATTCTGTACTCCTCTCAGTGATTTTCCCTCAGTAAAATCTGTGTCTAGGTTTCAGAGTAATTGAACTACTGTGCTGAAACCATTGTTGCTGATTTCTTATTGTGTCTGCTGAGGATTATTGTGAAAGGTTATTTGGATTAATAAACAGAACTTATTGCCCATATAGTGCCTGTTCAGACCTTGACTGTTATGTCTGTACCCTAAAACATTATGCAGGAAAATAAAAACGTTGTTCATGTTAATAAATTAGCATTTGTCTAAATTCCCATTCTCAAATGAGTAGACATTACGTGCCCCTACTCTAAGCCTAAAATCCTTAATAATTTAATTTGTTTTAAATTGTACTACTGATCCATCCACACTGGTACATTAAGTGTACAACTGACTGTTGCTTTAAAATTCACAGAAATTTATCTGGAAGCTAATCTAGTCCATGTCACACTTTTTGAAGTTTGTTACCATTTCATACAAGCATCTCATTGCTGTAAAGAATCCTAACAAGCTGCTTAAGAAAACATTTAAAGTAACTTGAGAAAATCAACAAAACATTTCTCTTTCTAGAACCTTATCCTCTAAACCTTTCTTCATGTAAACCAACATGTTTTCATTATAGTTCCAATCTTCACTGGGATGTAAGTGAAGATACCATTTCTCATGCCTGTTTTAATATTTCTGACCTGAATATGTACAGTCTTGAAAGTCAGACAGACTTGTAAAGCAAGTGACACTAAAGTTTTTCACAGAAAGAGGCAGATTGTACCTACAGGCGGGTAGATGTATAGAGGGGACACACTCTGACAGCATTTTTCTGACCAGAAATGGAACTGAGGAAGTGCATTTTACTTCACAGACCCTTTGCAGTCCCCTGACCTTACTGTCTGAATTTTAATTGTGTTAGAATTTCTAGTTCAGAGTTTGTTTACAGCACTGCCTTCTTTTTCTTGATAGTTGTTCAAGGTTGTGAAGATCTGCCTAAAAATAAAAATTAGAGCAAGTCCCTTGTGCACATTTCTGTCTCCTTTCTCAAATGAGATCAGCCAAAGATCAACTGACACCGATACCTGGAGTCTTGGTTGGATACAGAACATTGCTGAATACACCAGGGCACCAGCGAGTGCACAGTGGCTCTGTGACTCCTCCTGGCAAAGGACTGGCCTTGTAACCTGAGTGAAGCTGCCTGCAAGAGATGTGCTCTTTGCAGAACTCTCTGTGAGAGCAGAAATGGAAGTGTACTCATCGTGCACAGACACCTTCACAGATCAATGACAACATTTTCTTGGTTCTCAGCGGTCTTCAATGCTTGGGGCATTTAGTGGAAATAATGCCAAAATTCCCTGTCTTTATTAATTATCAGGCTATTGCATACTCCAGAGCCCACTTTAAATTATCATCATCTGTTCCTTTTTGGCAGTTGGATGTACTAAGTTCTGTTCCATCACTGTCATTTTACCTTCTTGTCTTTCTGCTTGAAACTGAAAAATAACTTGCAAGTGTTTATTCTGGTTCTGTACTTAAGTGCCACATAATCTTATTCCAAATGTCTGGGATTATAAAAATAACTCACTTTTCCAATATTTTCCTATACTTTTGCTTTAGTGATATTTGTGAGACACTCAAAGGTACTGTCTGTATTTGAAGAGATTTTCAAATTTCAGTAATAATAATTTTCTTTTGTTTTCATGGCTGAGTTGTAATACTCAGACCTAATATACTAAAAAGCCATAGGTCTGTGTGGCCTTTTAGGTACCTTAAGAAAAAAAAAAATAATTTTCCAGAATATTCCCTCATAATGTCCATTAAAATATCTAACATTTCTGCAATCTGCTCAATTAAAAAAAAAAAAGGAAAAATATTCCACAATATTATCAGATCTTAAATACACAAATATTCTTCTTCCTTCACCTTTTGCTCTGTCTCAATGGTTTGAATAGCAAGAAGGAATCTTCACTAAAGACACAAGCATCACCTCTTCCTCCTTCCAGAGGAATCTGTTTGATTGTTCACAGGTTCTTACCATAATTTCATCAAAGATCTACCAGACTGCAGCAGGCACCCCACTTGGACTCCATGAGGCTGCTGGTTTTTTGCTCTCCCATTTATAGAGTGCTCTGCTTGGAATGAACTT
>JACBWW010000057.1:224644-445941 GCA_020086605.1 Lanius collurio | reverse complement strand
TGGGGGGGACTCGGGGACCCCTCCCACTGCACCGAGTTGCTCCGAGCCCCGTCCAGCCTGCCCTTGAGCACGTCAGGGATGAGGCAGCCGCAGCTTCTGTGGGCACTCTGTGCCAGGGCCTCAGCACCCTCACAGTTCCAAACTTCTGATCGGAACCTTTTGGTTTAAAACCATCAGCGCTTGTCCTGTCACAACAGGCCCTGCTAAAAAGCCTGTCCTCATCTTTCTTATAAGCCCTCTTTAAGGCCTCTTTACTGGAAGGCGGCAGAGCCTTGTTTTTCTCCAGACTGAACAATCCCAACAATCTCTCAGCCTCTCCTCGCAGGAAGTGTTTCATCTGTCTTTCAATCGCTCTGTCTTTTCTATATTCAGTGAATTTAAAGGTCAGCATCAGCAAGTTCACCAAAAAACTTATCCTTCTTTACATGAATGATAGAGTTATCTGCTGTTTATCTTTGTGTTCCTTTCCACCACAGATTCCCCTTTAAAAATTCTTGAGCTTAGTGATGTTTAATCAAATCCCATTTTCGGAGGAATAACATTTTGGTGACTTATTATGATAAGTCCACATGTTTTTGTTCATTCAAAAAAGATCCTTTAAAAAGTTGTCTATATGGTATTCATGGTATTCTTTATTCTTCAGTTTAGTCCAAATAAGGAAGCAAATCTGTTATGAGGCATCAGCAAGCCCAGGATGCACGCAGCTGAGAGGATAGCAGGTTGTTCTCAAGGACCTGCTTGTGGACAGTTTCATAAAACGCACATTTCTAATAGTGCATGCTGTAAGTGAAAAGGTTTTTTGAAGAGTTTTCCTGTCTCTTCATTGGTTGTATGTTGTGAGCAGTTTAAGTTAATATGCTGGGTATTATCATTCATGCCAGCTTCTCTGTGCCACAAACAATACTTGTAAAGAAGAAATTAGGTGGGTAATTGTCTGGCAAGTTCTCTCTGCTAACTAGACTTCCCATCCATTATGTGCTTTACTGACTATTATTATTACCCACTGGAATATACTTTCAAACCAATTTTTTCAGGATGCAACTTGATATACTGTTTTCATTACCTTCACTCCTGGTGCTTATTTCTTACAGTTCATAAAACATCTATTTGGATGGGTACAGTTCTGTTCTTTCCACTCTTCAGAGGTGTTGTGTGACTGTCTTCAATTCCCACGTTTTCTTCTCACATATATTTGCGTGGTGATTTCATCAACCCTCAGCTTCAAAGCTTGCCTGTGCTGAGATGTTTTTCAGGTCTACCTCTCCATTTCTAAGCACTTTCCTATCACATAATGTTGCTTCATTTCCTTTTGAATATCTTCTTCTTCACCAGAGTCCTCCCAGTTGCTCAATCCTGTAATAACGTGCTGCTTCATTCATCAAGTATTCATATTTCACCGCTTCATGCAAAACATTCCCTAATAACATTTCTAATAAACATGTTTGTTCTTTCCCCACAGCTATGACTCTCTAAGGTCACTCCCCAGCCTTGACTGTTGTAACATTTTCCACAATTTACGTGATCTGGAATTTCCCTCTTCCTTTTCCCCCAGATTATATAAAATGTATTTGTTGTCTCATGTTCTTAGCCTGGCGATTTGACTGGATCCTTCCATTGTCTCTGTCACATAATTTGATCTACTAAACATTACTTTCCACCTCCCCTTATTTGGGTGTCCTTAGCTCACAGTGAACCATCCTAAACCTGACCTTTTTGGAGATGGTACAGGCCCTGCAATTCTGACTGGAGTTACCCAGAGCTGTAAGGGAGCCCTGCACACTATGTAGGAAAAAATGCTCCAAACCTAAGGACAAAACCAAAATGTGACATTTTCCAGTATTCCAAATCCCAAAGAGAATCCCTGATGACAAATTTAGCAAGCAATTGTTTGTGTCAGACAATATGACAGCTATTGAGCAAGCAGCTGTTGCTCCAGGTGGAATATGTATGACAGCTGGTGGGTCCAGGTGCATCGCTCTGGAATAAACCAACAGAACATTGGCATGTTGGTTTATTCCTGCCTGTCTTGATGGCATTTAAGACAATTTCTTGGGTGTTCTGCTCTCAATCCTTAAGAAACAATTTTTTGCCCAGTGGTGTATTAATGTGGTGAAATGTAAATAATAGGGAGAAGACTTACAGTGAATCTTGACAAGAATTTAGGGACACAGCCCATTATAACTCTATGAGCACGTTCACCTTGATTTTTTAAACCACCATTACAGGAGATTCTCACATTTCCTGTACTTTGTTCTTTAGACATACTGAAGTGGTACAGAAGCAAATAGAGCATTTAACCTGAAGATAGCTTATCTGTATCTTAATTTTCCTGATTGGGACACTGTGCCCAATGTCTGAAACAATGTCTGAACCTTTCAGAGGACATTGTCCACTTTCTGAGAACTGAACAAGGATTGATAGTAAACCCCACCTATGTCCCTAAATAAGTTGAATGTATTTGGCTGAAGTTGTAAATGTGTGAGATTCTGCAGCCTGTTACCAGTTCCCTGAGTCCTCCTGTTACCTGATCTGTTTTAGTGCCTAAAAGGAAATAATCTCTCATTATCCCTACAAAATAATCTTGAAATATAAGTCCAAAGGTTGTCTAGGAAATTTCTCATATTTCTGACTCCCTTGGTTTGGTCTTCTTTCTGAAAATAATCTTCATGTCCTTTAACCTCTTCACTAGAGAAAAGCAACATGGAGAAATAGTATTTTTAAAGATGAATATCCCTTTTCTCTCTTTGGTGTAAACTCTGGAGGAATGCAGAAAAACCATTTTGTAAAAAATGTCATAGAGCTTGGTTTTTTCTGAGTGTTTACCTTTCTTGTCTGCTAGGTGATGAAATCATAAAGGTCATTGTAAATCACCCAAAACTTGTGTTCCCCCACTACTTACTACTGTGGTTTTAAAATATGTTCCTTATTGGCAGACTAGTGAAATCATAGGAGTTAATAATCAGATTTAGGGTTCTTTGGTGAATCAGTATTTACACTGCAGCAATGCAGAGTTTGTTATTAATAACTGCAGGGGGAATGGGAGTTCATCCTACTGAGCATTTGGTAAATGCAGCACAAATGTTGCAGGAAGGTTCCTGGGCTTTCCATTATAAACAATCTATTCCAAAGGATGTAACTTGTCAAAGAAAAGTAGATCAGGCTGTTACAGATGAGATTATATGCTGACCTAGCTTTGGGTCTCATCTATTCGGGTCTCTACCTCTATTTGGGTAAATAAATAGAACCTGTGAAAGACTAAAGGTAAAAAGGAAACTTGTGTGTGGGCTTGCTCTTCAGCATTTCTTTTCAACAAATGTCAGTGTTTTAATGGATATTCCTTAAAATGATCGGAGAGATGGGAGCCTTCACAATCAGATCTTATATTTTACTTTTGGTTAGCTGAGGGCTGAGAATACTCAGTAAAAAGAAGAGTAGGCAGTGCCCTCCATGCAAGTCTTCACTAGAAAAGGTAGCAGACTCACTGTTTTGTCACTGCAGGCAACCTTTGGGGACATCTGGGAGTTCTGGAATCCTCATGGCTGTCCCCATCTACACTGACAGCTCAAAGGAAGCATAGTGTGGGGGTTCCAATGGAAAAAATGCACATGCAAAGAAACATGTATGCAACATATTGGGATTATCTGTTTGGGAAATGTTTGGCTTCTGCCCACAAATTGTCAAAAGTGAGTTATTAATGCTGCCAGAGAGCAATGTGTTATTGCAGCCACAGGCCAGAAATGTGCCAGTGATTCTGTGGAACCAAGACAATTCACTGGAAGTGCTATGACTTTCTTCAGTAAATTTGATTGGAGGTATGTTTATAGTATAAAGAAAACAGAGATGAGAAATAGCTCATTTTGTACAGCTTCTCATCATTCCCTGACAGCCCTTCCTGTTCAAAGACTTGTGAATAAGAAACTTTTCTTATTGTAGGTAGAAAATAGCAAGCCCTCAATGCTAAAATTTGTCCTTTGGGCTCTGAGCTGGGTCTCCTGTTGTTCCATCTCATCATGCATGTACAAGGTTAGAAGGAATAGGGGGAGAAAAGTGGTTGTGAAAAGCAAAGAGAAAAATTCCAAATATTCATGTCTATTCCAATTGCTGTGCTCAGGGGAAACCTAATGCACAATTTCAATTACCAGCTGGCCAAGGACCAACAGGGGAATTTGCACCCATTTTGTAAGTTCTCCCAAAATGACAGTAATTATTTTTATTTTAGAGAAGAGACAAAATAGTTCAATAAAAGCAATGATATGTTGAAATTGTATCTGAGGAATATCCTGCCTGAAAAAGCTCTTTAAAGTTGCAATACATTTGGTATCTAAACTGCTTGAATTTTAACTTTGTCTGCATTTGTCTGTAATTTGAAATTACTCTGATGCCCATTGATTAGTTTCATCTGAAACACACGTTAGAAAATATTGATTTGTGCATCACCTTTTAGCCAAGTAGGTTAATTGAATGCTGCTTGGGTAATTATTTCAGATGCAATCTCTGTCTAATATTTGCCTTCAAAGAGCTGATGGAATTGTTTGACATTTAGCCAAGAGATTTCCTAAAACTGGAGCTTGAGCACAGGGGCAGTGGAACTGAGGTAGTGACTAAAGGTACATTCTGAAGAAACTTTGTTTATTCCCTGTTTAGCCAAAGCAAACAAACCAAAGGCCAGGTCTGGCTTCCACTGGAGTTAGTGGGATTTTGCCCATTTTTTAACAGTTGACTATTGGATTACTGATATTTCAAGGAACACTGGGTACCATTGTAATAACACAGAGAGCAGGGACAGTCCAAAGGAGAGGTGTGCTGCTCTCCCTGCTGCAGAGCTGCTGGGCCAGATCAGCTGAGCACAGAACCATAGATCAGATGTCCAGACTATGCAAAATAGTTTGGAGTATTCAGGAGTAAAATATCTGCAAGTATGTACTCAATAATCATAAAGGATTCCCCTAACTCTTCCATTTGTAAAGAAAAGCAAGTGACAAAACTTTACTTCCAGCTGGAAGTAAATTGTTTTTCACTGGAAAATGATTCCTTAAAAAGTCACAGGTACATTTGGCCTGGAGAAATATTACTTAGCATTTGATTGATGTTATGCCCTCCCACTAACCAGTTAATTGTTGTGGGCTACCTCCCAGTGCCCAGCACTCAGGCTGGAGCCAAACACAAATTGAGCTCAGAGGATGCTAGAAGCTGACCCGAGCTAACAATTTCAGAGAGCACATAAACCACAATTCCAGCCCTGCAGGCCTTTCTCATGTGAGTGAACTCTGCACAGAAGTTCTATTAAATCTATAATGTGCAGTAGTTAGTGCTCCATCTGTAGCTGATCCATAATTATTCATAAAAAAAAGAAAATTTAATGAAAAATTTACTTTAAATTTACCTATTCTCAAAGGATGTCTCTTTTTTTTGAAGAGGAAAAGATATTGAAGGGAAAAAAACCCACAAATATGTTTACTTGGCCACATGTTTTACACACATATGGCCAGATTTTCACAAGAGGTAAAATACTACTTCATTACCTAGTGAAAGTAAGAGGATTTTAAATCTCTTTAACAAGCAAATGTGGTGACACTTTTAACTGACCATTTCTGAAAATTAATCCCCACTTGAGACTGCTTTGAATGGAGTAAAATGGAACAATCATTTGTACTTGATCTCAGCATATCCCATTGGATACAATTACCACTTCAATATATAGCAAGTCCTGTTTTTCTTTAATAAAACAAGGAGGTATTTATCAGGATAAGAGTCATTGCATTCCTCCAGTTCTGGTATGGCAGAAATTTGAGGTGGAGTGGTCACAGCTGAGAGTCTCCATGGGACTGCAACAAGCACAGGCTCTGCTCGGGTCCACCTTTTATGCTGGGAACTGGCCAAAATAGGCTTTCTTAAGTCCACTGCAGTTTAGAAAATCCCAAATCCAGCTTCAGTATGAATTTGTTACCCAGCCTATAAGTCATACATCTGAGACCTACTCCCAGTTCTCCTTAAAATCAACAGATCAAATCTTTGAGTTCTCATTCAGCTCTTGCTCAGGCAAAACCCTCAAACACTGAGTCATGATCCAGTTTCACAAGCATCCCATTAATCAGAATCTGACTGGATTTGGCCAGTGTCAGTTGCTTCCCTTGTTTTAGGAGACAGTTCATCAAACATCTGCACATCTGGGAACATTATTGCACTCTCTGGTAATTTTATCAACAGTTGAGAGTCCTGCTTTTCACAAGAACCACTCACCATTCACAAAAATGTTCAGTCCTGGAAAACAGTCTGGCCAGCTTGAGAGATGAAGTGTTGTGTGAATTGCTGCCCTCAGGAGAATTCTTCTGCTAACCATCACCAGACATGCTAAAGCTTGGGCAGTCAGCTGGACTTTGGGAGCAGGGATGCTGCATGTCCAGCAGCACCGTGCAGCCTGCGAAAGCTGAGGAGCCTCACAAGAATAGGCAACCTACCAGCTTAATTCAACCACTCACACGGGCCACAGATCAGTGCTTTGGGCTCTATTCAGTAGAATGGCTACAGAAATGTGGAATATTTGCCTTCTGCTGACCCCTGGACTTGCCCTTCAGTGTTGGGTGCAGTCCTGCAGTGAGATTTGGAGGGTTCAAGAGTGTTGTGGTTCCAGTGATGTAATGTATGTTCTGAATCAGTAAATTAAAAAGTATTGTAGCATGTTGGGTTCTTTTAATAAAAAATGTTCTACTGGAAATCTGTCAGTGTTAATTGCGTAATCTTAGAGGAAAATAAATTATAACCCATTGAAAGTTACAAACCCATTAATCCATGTCCAGTAAGGCTATTTGCAAAACTAAGGACTGTCAGGCACCATTCATTTTATCAAGGATAATCAGGACCTGTGGGCCTAATTTGAGTCTGTAACTGAGGTCATGACAGAAATATCAGAGTTTGCTGTGACACAGAGCAAAGATCATTTGAAAAGCAGCCTGAGCAAGATGCAGCCTGTCTTCATTTTTGCATAGGTCCTACAGCAAATGTGCATGATGGTCACGAGGGATCTGTAGGAAAATGCAAACTCTTCATCTTACTGAAATAAAAAGGGCAGGACTGATGGTCCTTTTTAAGCCTTTATTAAAAGTGATCAGCTCGGGTGGGGGCTCCGGCCAGCTTCGTTGCCCCCAGCTTCGACTTGGAGGAGGAGGAAATTCGGCTCTATCACTCCCTGTGATAGAGCCGGGCCTTCAAGCGTTCCTCACGAGGCGTGGCTGTATACCCAAGGGGTATACGAAGGCGATGGTGCTAATTCGCCATCCTCAGGGCAGTGGCTCCAATAGACTTTTTTGTTACGGTGACTTCTTGGAGAACTCAAAAGCTGGCCAGGTAGTAGTCGCCTATAGAGTAGCCTGGTTCATTTTTCTTAAAAGTTTGTTGGCTTGTTTTAAATTATTATTTTTTAGGGGTTTTTACACTCCCAGGGGTCTTTTCAGCTCTAGTTTGCATATTCAGCCCCTTTTCTTCTCTTTTTTTTTTTTCTGTCTTTTCCTTATCTACTACTCTCCAGGCAGGCCAGCTTCGGAAGGGGTAAGGAGGGAAGGGTCGTAAATTCTTGCCTTGGAATGCAAGGTCTGATAAGCTGGATTCTTCACAACGACGTGAGGGTTTCTTTCTTAAACTACAAGAGAGATCCTAGCTTACAAAGCTACAACAAAGCACAAAATTACATTCAAACAAAGCTACCATGTAGTACAAAATAAATGGATAATTGTTAAATTGATAATCTGGCCCCTTATTTATAACATTACTGGAGATTGAATTCCATTTTCCTTCAGTGGTCTTTACTTGCCCAGTATCAGATAATTTACAATAAAAATCTATGCCATTTGATTCTGAAATTATTCAGTGCTCTGTTATAAATTCTAATTTATTTTAGTCAATGGCTGAAAATAAAAGAAGATATGGCCTAGCCCAAGTGGCTCAATGCATTTCTGAAATCTTGATACATCTTTACTTCAGTAAAGATATTTTTAGTTACTTTGAGTAAATTTGACTGAAGTTCTAAAGCAGTCACTTCTAATTACTTCATACAAATAGGGAAATAGATAATCCTATACGGTATTTAATCGTGATTACAGTGTAAGTTCCTTTTCCCTGGAATCAGCTCTCTGGGACATTCCCCGCACGGCGGTTCCAAGGGCGCGAATTCTCACCCTGCAGGAAAAGCTCCGCCGGCACCCGGACCGGGCTGGCAGGCGGAACGCTCCCGGGGCACTGCGGCGCGGCGGAACGCTTTCGGGGAGGGACGCGCGGCCGGAAGCCGTCGGCTATGCACTTCCGGCGCCCTCCCGCCTCGCCGCTCCATGGCCGCGTCAGTGGTGAGTCCAGGCCGGGCCGGGAACCGCGGCCGGGGGCCGAGGGAGCGCGGGGTGTCCGCCTCGGGAGGGTGCTGCGTTGGAGAGGGTGGGTGTGGGAGCGCGGGGAGGCCGTCGGGAATGTCCCGGCTCCTGAGGGACGGGGCGGGCAGGCGGCAGCGCCTCAGCGTGGGGTGTGGGCAGGGGTCACTCCCGCCGTCCCGAGGCTCCCGGGGCAGGGCGGGCGTTCGTGTGTTGCAGCCTCAGCGTCCTTAAACAGGGGTCTTAGGAGAGGGGCTTAGTGAGGGTGTCGGCAGCGGCCGGGTAGGTTGGAAAACTGCTTGGGGTTCTGCCAGAGTCGTCGAGAAGTTGAGTCTGGGGTTTTTGGTTGATTTTTTCAATTATGGCTTTCCTGTTAAATGCTGGGAAGGAGGGTTTCTGAGTGAGCTGGTTTGACGTTGGAACCCGAAGGAACTGTGATCATCTCCATCCTCGGAGATGTCCAAGCGTGGCAGGAGACAGGACAGAGGACACAGAGCTGTCAGATGCAACCCGGAAAGGGGACCAACCTTGGCAGTCAGCTCTGCTTTGAAAAGGGATTGGGACCAAATGACCTCCACAAGTTTATGCCAGCCAAAATTGTTCCCAGAGTTTAAAACTGTGTGCTGGTTATGGCTGTAAAAACTTGCCCAAACCGACAGAGCTTATTTCCCCCTAGACTTCTATAGCAGGTACCCCAACAGCTCATTCCAGTCTCCTGGTATTTCTCCAGTGCCCTGGCTCATGCCCATGCCATCTCTTGGGAGCTGAATGGGAATGTTTGGTGCAGGCTGGGGAGGGCTCACAGCCCCCTGCTCTCGCTGCCACAACGGGCAGAGCTGCAGTCCCTGCTCCCAGGGGCAGGTCTGACACTCCTGTCTCCGGAGTTTCTCTGGGCACTTCCTGGGGCTGTGAGTTCAGAATTTGCTGGGGAAGGTAGGAAGCAGAAGAGTGAGTTCGTGTCCTTGCAGGGGGACAAAAAAACAGTGCATAGTAATGTTTGTGTTTGTTAAATAAACAGGGATTATTTGATAGGCCATAGTTACTTTTCAGATTGGAACTTTCTCTGATTGTGAATATTTCTTGTGGTAGTACTAGAGGAATCCCTGGTGGTTCTGGAGTACATTCAGTAAAAGCAGCATAGAAAATACAAGCAGTGAAATTGTTCCACACTGATTGAGTTGCAGATACTGAGAGTATAATACTGGAATAGAACAATGATAAATAATAGCATTTAAAACAATTGATGAGAAGAGAACCAAATGCAGGTTTAGGGATGTATGGACAGGAAATTCAGAAGCTGCTTTCCAGGGTGTCCCAGTTCAGGGTCTGTAAGACATCAAGGGCCAAACAGCTGAACAAACTGAGCAAATAACCCAGTGAGATGACAGTGCAGTGCTGGGACAACAAAGGTTGTTACCTGGTGATGAATAAAAATAGAGAAATGTAAGGAAAATTATGGTGTGAGGAGAAGTGTTTGGCTTTGACCTGTGGCTATAGCTCTGATTGATACTGGAAGGAATACATCCAGATGTTGGTGTTCTCTCTCATTATGTTTTATATTTCTGTATATAAAGGTGTGTTAAAAATGAGAGTAGGATGGCAGTGTGATGGGGTTCTTGCTAATTCTCAGAAGTACATGAATAAATCTTCTTCCTTAACTTTATTTCAGAACAGCCATCACACCAACAGCTGTTTTCCCTGAATCCTTGTGTGGCCACACTACCTGCAGCCAGCTGTAGCCCATTTTCCAATGTAAATATTTACAATTCAAATACAATAAATATGTCAGCATTCAAAATTAATGCTAGAACTGTCCTCTGCCTAACAGCTGGTACTTCTGCAAGTAGAAAAGGAGGTCAGAATAAATTTCAACATTATTTGATGTCATCTTTTGGTGAGGATGGAAAAGACCAGTCAAAGTGACTTGCAGAAGAAATTGAGTTAATGACTGGGTTGCATAACTAAAGTAACTTGATATGATTTCTTCCCTCCAGGATTTCAAAACCTATGTGGATCAAGCTTGTAGAGCTGCAGATGAGTTTGTCAACATTTACTATGAGACAATGGACAAAAGAAGAAGGGTATGTAGCTGTTTAAAACTGTCTTGGCACTTTGGTTTTCTGACTGTCATTACACAGAAAGCACCTGAACTCTGGGTACCGTGTGCTGTATTGGCCATGGTGGGGCAGGGCAGCTTTCCTCAGGGGACTTCATGCTCATGTGCAGCTTTACTGTAAAAGTGGCTGTTCAGAAAGTGCCCCAGGCTTCTCATGACCCTAGTTCAGTTGATGTGGAACTGTGTCTTACAGGTACAGGATTAGGTCAGTACAGGGAAGTAGAACTTGATTTATTCTCCCTTGAGGTCAGGATTTAGCTTCATTTTTCCCAAGCTTCTTTCATTAGCAGTTACCACTTTTGGTTCTGGGGTTCTTCTGAGTGGCTGAGGTTGAAGTGGTACAGCTATGTCTGGCTCTGCAAATCTTCATGGATCACTTTGATGTGGTACCATGTGACAAATATTGGCACCAAAAGAGAGCCTTGGAGACCAGTCTTTGGAATTTTAAATGTACTGTAGCTGCAATTTAATAACTTGAAGTTTATGTGAAAGTACCAGCAGTCCCATGTTACTTCACAGGCACTTTGCACATGAGTAGGTTGGACAGGGATGTGTCAACACCTTAAAGGAGAGTTAGGCACTTACTCAGCTGTGACAGCTTATGAAACATTTGGGAAGTTCTGGTCTGCTGCTGTCCTTTTCAAGTTTCACCTGCTCCTGGTCTTGTTCACTTTTTTTTTTTTAAACTAAAATTATAATTTCCTGACCTAATCTGTGTTGTGTGCACACTCTGCCCCTCAGAAAGAAAACAGAAAATCAGTGATAAATTTATTGGGGAAAGTTAGCACTGTCCTTTTTCTAGCAACCAGTTCAGTTCTGTCATTACCTTTGTTAAAGGGATATAATCAGTATTTGAGACACTCTGCTACTCATAAAGGAGAACTGTGTTTGTTAGTTTTAATTCTTGGTCAGGAGCGCTGATTTTTGAAAGGAGCTACTGTTGCAAGAAGGCATTTTACTGTCAAAGTAACAGAAGAGGTCAATAATTCACAGTGTAAGTTTTGTATGTTGTCCATTGTATGTTTAGATATTTTTACTAAATTGTATTTTCATAATCACTCAGGCTTTAACCAGACTGTATTTGGACAAAGCAACGTTAGTTTGGAATGGAAATGCAGTGTCTGGGCAAGAAGAACTAAATAAGTTTTTTGAAATGTTGCCATCAAGTGAATTCCAGGTTAATGTGTTGGATTGCCAGCCTGTTCACGGTAAGGTTGTATTATAATTTATTTAGTTATTTTTCATTTTTTTATAACTTTTGAAAGTGAGCAATTATGACAGTGCTTAATAATTCCTTTGGAGTAAGCTTAGAGAAAATACCAAGAGTTGAAATGTCAAGTTGTGCATAAATAAAGCACAAACCAAGAGATGCAGCAACTCTACACTTTTTTTTTCATGTCTGGGAAAATATTTTAAGGACTTTTTTTGTTTAGATCATATTCAGAAGTGATCTATTTTCATGTATGGAAAGAGTTTGGCTTATCAGGTTATGTTGTGCTTGGGAGACCCCTATGGTGGCCTCTTGTACTGACCTGCAGTATAATGTGGAACAAATCGTTATTAACCTGTATGTACTTTGATTTCTTTACATATAGAATAGGTGTTAAGTTCTTTAGATTTCTGAATAACAACTGGTAAAGAAAGGCTTACATAATTGAGAAATTAATACATTGCTTCTAATGGACATTTTGGGAAAAGCCTGTGGTCAAACACACTTGCTTTGCTCTGCTGTGAAAAAGATATAATTTCTAATAACGGGGGGTAAAAGTATATGCAAGTTGCTATATATCTCTATGTGTGTATATCTCAAGTAATGAGAGCTTATTCTAAGCACAAATGGAGGTGTTTGTCAGTGCTCTAAAATGACGAGCAGGAGATGAAAGTGGCAAAGCCATTGCCAAGCCGTGTTGGTGAACCCACCGCTGTCTGTGTAGAAACGCTGCACCAGAGCTGCACTTCCCTGCCTGTACCCAGCTGTTAGCCTGGCGCAGTGTAACCAGAGTTGAACCAAGCTTCTGTGTACATTTCCTGCCTCTTTACCTGCTAGTCTTTGTTTGAGTTGTTTTCTTCATCATTTCATACCTCCTTGTGAAGAACAAGCTACTCAAGGCCAGACAACAGTCCTCGTGGTGACAAGCGGGACTGTCAAATTTGACGGGGATAAGCAGCGCTACTTCAATCAGAACTTCCTGCTGACGGCACAGGCCACTCCCACCAACACCGTGTGGAAGATCGCCGGGGACTGCTTCCGCTTCCAGGACTGGGCCAGTTAGCAGGGCCTGGCGCGGGAGTGACCTCTCTCATTTGGCACCAACGAGTCCACTGTGCAGGCAGCTGTTCCCACGCAGGGAACACACGCGCTCTTTGTGTTGCATCTGTTGTTACGGACGGTCTACAGATGTTTCGGGGTTGATTCCAGTGACCACGGCTTTAGTTGTAAACTTAAATTGTGAGAGGTTGCTCGTGTTAGTTGAATTTAGTAAAGTGCTGAAGGCAGTGAGCTGTATTCGAATCATTCCTAAAATGCCTTACATGCAGCTGTGCTGCCACTGCTGAGTGTTCAGTCTGTGCTGTTTGAACACAAAATCCTATCCGTATACAATTCTGACCAAACGTAATTTTTTTCAACTTGAAAAGATCTGTTTTTACAGTAGCATCTTCTGTCTTTTGAAAAAGATGCTTGTGTCATGAAGATGGAATTCTGAAAGCTACCTACTCCCAGTTGTAAGAGGCTGGGAAGGATTGCTATGGTTTCTACTGTTAGTGGAAGGAGCAAATACAGCTCCTAAGTGTGTAATCTCCCAATTCATTGGAAAGGTAATGTTTACCTTCTCTGATGCCAAAGGACTATATATCTTTGGGTTTCCTTTCGGTCTGAGCTTCCCAGACTTTGGTTGTTTATTTCATGGATTCATATGTAGGGCATGCTGAATGATTCGGAGCTCCTGTGCCAATAACTCTTCACATGCATGTGAAGGACTTCAAACTGATTATTTTTCTTTTGAAGTCTTACTGTGACCTAGAAATAGGTCGGATACATGATTTCTGTTGGCTTTAATTGTGCATACTGTTGCTATGAGGTTTGGATTATTTTTACCATATTAAGTCTCCAAGTTTTGAACCCTTTCTGTCTTTTCAGGAAACATGGTAGTTAAAAAGTGGCACTGAAAGTGTGTATTACTGTGAAGCCTTCAATTTTTCTCACCAGTACTGTTATTCGGAACAAGTGCTTGCATTATTTTCAATTGAGAACAGCAGCTCTGCACCACTAACACTATCTTCCTCTCATGCAGGTTTTTACTGTATTTTTCATGTTTTTTTTAAGCATTGCCTTTAATTATTGATTCTGAGGGGTTTGTGTGTGTTGCTTTAAATTGGTAGTTTAAAGCTTCCAACTGCTTTGAAACACTTTTCAAGACTGTAAGTTGAGAGTTTCCACCTTAACTTGGGAACTTAAGAGCAAATCTGAGTATCAGCAGCTTTGTTTCAAACTGTTACATTTCTGTTTTAAGCTGAGTAAAACAAACAAAAAAACAAACCCAAAATGTAGCTGTGTCCCTGAGCATACACTTCCTTCTAACTGAAAATACAGGAGGGGATATTGTAACTCTCATCATAGCCCATGTTTCAATGACAACAGCAGTCTGAAAGCAGTTACAACTGCAGCTCACTTGTTCAGTGACTTAAGTGGAGAAAACTGTGAAAATGAGCAATATCTCACTTGTGTGAAACATCTTAAAGCATCTGTAGTTTGCAAAGTAATCCTACAAACAATGGGATGTTTAACTGAAACGAGTGGCTTTATTTCCTTTTCAGGCCCTCTAGTCTTTACGCCAGTAAGTTAGAATTAGAAACCTGTCTCTGTTCAGAGGCTGTTCATGATCTGAACTATTGTGTACCTATTTTTCAGGCTGAAGAATTTAAATTCCTGCAGAACAGTGCAAGAACAGAATTTTTAGAAACTGTAAATATTGTAAATACATTGTTATTTCTGTATGTAGTGAAGAAAGGATCATTCTATTTAATTACTGTTTGTTCTTAAGAGAGTATGTGATGTTCATATATTTGTATTTCCTCTACAAATTGAAAACATAACCTAAGCATGCCTGTAACTGGTACAGCATTGTTGAGCTGTGACACTGGCGTGGTGTATTCTACTGGCTGTTTAACTTGCTGTTGATTGTGTAAGTGGTGTTACAGATCTGCTTTGCATACACAAAACAGGTTTTGCTTTTTAAAATGCAGCAGTGGGTGCAGCTGTGGCATTGGCTTGTTGGACTTTGAAGGCGGTCACCAGAACACACACTTATATCAGTACCTGATAAGCTTGTGCTGTGAATAAATACTTATTGGATATTTTTATCCAAGTTTGAATTTGTATAATAGTTTTTAAGCTTTTTCTAGGCAGACTGGGAGATTCAAAGTATGTGAGGCAATGTTTCAATCAGGTATTATTCTCAGTTATTTTTGTGCTATTCAAATGTAAGCTTGCTTTTAAATCTGACTTTTGCAATTAATATTAAAAAAACTGACCAAACAAAAAAACCCCACCACTACCTGGAACACAACTGAGGAAGGTAACTAACTGGCCTCGCTGGACAAACCCAGTTAAAACTCTTACTAAGTAAGGTTTGCAGCTGGAATGGGACTTGCTGTTCATACCCAGGGGTTTTGTAGGGAATTTCATTGGAATGCAGTTGATTCAGGCTGGGGAGAAGTGCCAGTAACTCCTGCCTATTTCCATTGTCTTCGATGAGAATCACTTGGGGTGATTCAGTACTACCATAATTAGCTCTTGCTCTTTATAACTGAAAGTGCTGGTTTGCAAAATATTTTTATTTATTATACTGAGAATATAGCTATTAGAGTCTATTAGTGGCTTTACAATGGAGTAACTAATGGCACAAACAAAAAATCTTTCTTACTGGCTCCATGCTGCTTGTTAATATTCTGTGCTGAAATTAGCAGAAGAGAACACAAAAATACTTTTGTTTTGTTCAGTACAAACCCATCCAGCTGGTTTAGAGTGACCATTGCTGACTCTGCTGTAATACCCAAAATTTACAGTGGGCATCTCTAAAATGAACGTGTTTGTGCTCCAAACACTGCACTGGAGTTAATGCTTCCATTTTTTTGTTTGAGACCAAGTTACTCATGTACAACCAATCAGTGAATTGAAGCCAGCTGAAGAGCTAAGCACTTCCACATCTGAAATTGTAGCAACTGAAGACTTGAGAGATCTTCTCTTTTGTGTATGTTCCCTGTATTGTCTGTAGAAGTCACTGCTTTTATGTTGCTCTGTTCTTTTGGCATACTACAGTTAAATTGATTTAAATTGCCTATGCTGGAGAAAAGGGATTTGTTCTGATGGTATGAATTGTTTGTTCTGATATGCCTGTGCTTCCTTACCCTGTCTGGAGAAAAGCACATTATAAAGAAATGCTGTTTTACCAGTAAAATAACTTTCCACACTTGAATATATTTTGTAAGTTTTTGAAATTGTTTAAGACCTCTTGTAAGATTAATTATAAAAAACTAAAAAAAAAAAAAACAAACAAAAAAAACAACTAAACAAAAAAATCAAAAAAACACCTACCTGTTACTCTACCTTTTTTTTTTATTATTAGAACTTTTCATAGCTTGTTCTTATGATATTAAAAGTGCAAGAAATAATTTGCAGCTTCCTTATCTTTACTACTTGTGTTGTAGGTCTGAGTTCTGATTGTTGCCGAGGGGTACTGGGGCACTGTGGAACAGGCTGGCAGCTCTTTCTCAGGGAAAAATCTGTCTGGAATAACCCTATGGCAAATGGCCTTGCCAAGAGCACTCTCAGGCAGTAAATGCTGAGCTGCCCGAAGTGACTATTTCAAATTAACATACCCCTCTAAAATTTACTGAAGTTTACACTGTTCTCCAACACATACCTGGAGGAAGTCAAACAAAATTTGAGCCAGATCCTTGGGCTGTAAATATTTTCACTGAGAACATGTTGTGCTTCTGCTCTCTAAGAAGAAATGAAACACTTAAATGGTAAATGCTTTTTGTGATAACTCCAGTGATTTATTCACTGTTTTGCTGTTTAGAACATTAAATTACTGATGCACACTTGCTCACTGTAGACAGCAGCTTCTAAATGCTAACACTGCAAAGATGAAGATGTTCATGCATGGTCAGTAGTTGCATGGAAACAGATACTGTTTTAGAAGTGTATTCTGGAAACTGCCAAATCTCTTGGCAAGTGCTTGCTGTGTTTGAGGGTGTAGATTTCAGTGAGGCTTTGCAAGCAGTTGCTCTTTGTAATGATCCTAAGCAAGGCTCTGACAGCTCATGCAGTGTAGAGGTTTATGAGTGCTGGGAAAAATACATCAGCCCAAGCCAGAAGATGTTTTTGCAGGTATGTTGAAAGTGAATCCAGAAATTGTTCTTTCAAAATTGCCAACTTGGATGAAGAAAAGAATATTGAAGTCTTCCTCGAAAAGCAAGCTTTTCTTCTTTGTTCTAACTGCAGAAAGGTAGGACATTGCTTGCTGGGCTTATTCCTTCAGAAGGCTGGGTTTAATAATACAAATAAATTTATCTTGTTATCCTTTGGTATTGAATGGACTAAAGGCACTAAGTGGCAATTTTGCCCTGCATCAGTAATTCACATGCTTTAGAATATATGTTGGTGGCAAAATTGTATTGGATTGCAGTGGCTGATTTTTGTCTTCTTGCAGCCTATTTTAGTTCAGTCCCACTGGGTTTGCATCTTCGTGGTTTTTCAGGATTTCCAGCCACTACACAATGTATTGAACTTACTAAAACAAACTAATGTTGCTGCTGGGCTTAATACTTACATATCATACTGCCACAGTATGAATTCTTGAGTGTTTCAAGTACTTCAGTGTGTCTTAATGCACAAAGGTGTTATCTTACTTAAACAGCAGGGTGAACTGTTAACTATAACAACAGATGGACTGATCTAAATCACAAACTACTACAGTTCACTGAGACCTTGTGATGAGGTGGTGAAAGGCACAGATAGAACAGCAGATAATTAGATGTTTAGTTACTTGGCAGAGGTCTTGTGCTTTCCTTATTTGTGAACTGTGTAATGTGGGGCAAACTTTTTCACATGGGCAGCCCTTGGTTTTAGGTAGACTCTAAATACAGTGTGTTGCACGTACTTTGCAATTTGAGGGAGTAAGAGAAATGGATTGTGAATGAAGATAGTGGAAAATCTGTTGAAGAGATCAGAGGTACTTGGAGGGACTGCCACAATCTTCCTTTAGATTTGTCTATGGGATAAAGCAGTGGAAAGCAGTTAGTAACCAGCTGATATTAAAGAAAATGTGTTAAGCACACACATTTTAGTGTGCAGTGCATTAAAACTTTAATGTGTGCAGATCTCTCATACTCAGAAAACTGTAACAGTCCTTCCCCTATTTGTGTCTCGTGTGGCTGAGTTCAGTGGTCCTGAGTACTGCCTAAGCTGTTAGCCTGTAAGACCTCTCAGAGTCCTGCTCATGGACAGTGGTCAGGTAGAAAAAGAGAAGTTAACCACTGAGATAGACTAAATAAAAGGTTTGGGATATGCCTAATGATCCCCTCTTACTTACAGGGGGAAACTTTGGTCATAGCTTAATCCTGATTGTACTGAAAGGAATCCTCACAAAATCTGCTAATGGGACTGATACAGTGTTTTAATTATCACAGTGTGAAAGTTCATTAGACATTTGGCTTCTGCAGCTGTAAATATTTTATATATATATATATAGAGAGAGAGAGAGAGAGAGAGGTTATGACTCTTCAAGAAGTCCAGGTTGAAGTTAGCACTTTCATTTTCCAGAGATACTGTTGGAGTCCTGGCAGATGGAAATAGCTGACTAGAACTTTTATTGTTGTCTAACTGCTTGACAGGGGATTTTAAGAATAGTGTGAGTTTGTTGGTGTCTCTGACATCCTTTTCCTACATGATACTCACTACTACATTTTCTTTGCTGAACTAAAGATTTCACAAATGTGTACAGATACAATGCTGGCAGTAGTACTATGGCATTCTACTCCCATTGAAATTGTTTCTGGAACTTGAATTTTTTCTCTGCCCCATACTTTCCAATTATTAGAAAGTCTGGGTGTTCAGAAGACACAGTTTAGTATTTAAGGATACTTTGTAATTCGGTCTATGAATATTGCAGTGTTTTTCTGCAGTGACAGCATTGACTTGGTAACTGTCACTCCTCCCCAGGATTTTGTTTTTTTAAACTCATCACTTCAGGTGTTCAGCTTACAGTGATGCCCCACAAAGTTAGAGACAGCAAGATGCAATTGTTGCCAAATACAAGACAGCTGTTTTTCTGTTGTAAAAAATATTAATGAGTGTTAGGAAATTTAAGTGGATAACAAAAATCTCCCCTCCTTTGAAGTTAATGTCAAAGCTGCTTTTCCTAGCAGTGTGATTTGGATAAAATCCAAATGGTAATTTGGATTGCATTGTGCAGAATTCCTAGTGACAGCATTTGTTTCTTGCAATTGTTCATTAATCTTTATCTGAAAAAACCTCACTCCAAACCCAACCCAAGAAGGCACACACTACTGACATGGCTAAACATGAATATCTGAAACAACCTTTGCCAGCCCTGCTTTTTCTGTAGAAAGCATATGCTGTATGTTGGTTGGATTGCAAGGTTTAACTTGTACAAAGGTCCTCTTGGAATCACACATTTCTCTGTGTGAGAGGATGTTTTTGATGGCTTTAGAAGTTTCCATGCATCATCAATGCTCCAGAGTGACAGAAGGGAGCATCCTACAGCAATGGACCTGCTTGTGATTCCATGAAATGCTGCCCCAACCGACAGCATCGAGGTCGGATAACAAGGTGCAATACAAACAGATTTTAAAGGAAAAGGTGTTAAACTAAGACCTAAAGGTGACTGATGAGAGAGGTCTCTGTGCATAAGTAATCATAGAATGGTTTTGATTGGAAGTGACCTCAAAGTTCATCTAGTTCCAGCCCCCTGACATGGGCAGGGATGCCATCAGGTTGTCCAGGATCCCATCCTTGAACACTTCCATGGATGGGGTATTCAAAACCTCTCAGGGCAACCTGTGCTAGTGCTTCACCATGCTCACATTAAAGAATTTCTTCCTAACAGTTAAACTCAATTTCTCCTCTTTCAGTTTAAAACCGTTCCCCTTTGGCGTATCACCTGCCCGTGAAAAAACTCACGTCCCTCCTTTTTATAATCCCTGTAAGTACTGAAAGGCCGTAGTATGTAATGCAGGTATTTATTGTAGCAGAGCAGTACAAATGGATCCAAAAAGTTGAAGAATACCTCTCATGGCATGACAAGTCTTGAGCGCTGTACAAGCCAGTGTACAAGAACAGAACAACCTCTCATCCACCGCGGTCGCTCGCTGTCCGCAGGTGCGAGGGCAGCAGAAGCGCTGCCCCCCGCACGGACCCTTCCCGTTGCCGAGCGCCGGCGCCGCTCCCGCCGCGCTCCCGGGCGCTGCCCCTGGGCGGGGCCGCGGGAGCGCCACTCCCGCTCCATGTACGGGTGGTAGGGGTCGTGCTTGGACTCCAGAGGGGGTATCCAGGATGAGCGCCCCGGCCAGGCAGCCGTAGAAGATCACGATGAGCAGGATGCAGAGCGAGCCGTCCGCTCCCGCAGCAGCGCCCGCAGCCGCCGCGCCCCGCTGCAGCTCTTGGTGGCACCGCACCGCGGGGTGGAGCCACCCGGGCACAGCCCCGACAGCGCTGAGGCTCCCGCTGCCAGGGAACGGACGAGAGCTGAGGAGAACCTCCATAGCGCTCAGAGCCGTGCGAGCTGACATCGCTTGTCAGGCTCCTTGAATGAGAAATGCGACATATTTCATGCTTAGGACAATGCAGCTCTGCCAAAACAAAGGCAGGGAGGAGCTGGTTCTAGTCAGAGAATCACAGAATGGCTTGGGTAGGAAGGGACCTTAAAGCTCATTTCCTTCCAACCCCTTGCCATGGTGTTCCACTAGACACGTGGAGCCACTAGTGATTCCCTTCCACTAGACAAGATTGCTCCAAGCCCCACCCAAACTAGCCTTGAACGCTTCAGGGATGGGGCACCCACAGCTTCTCTGGCCAAGCTGTGCCAGGGCCTCACCACTCCCACAGTAATTAACTTCTTCCTAATATCTAATCCAAATCTCCCCTGCAGGGGAACATCACCCAGCTGAAAAAACGAGAGCAGTCAATAGCAAAGGCCCTGGGCAGGCTCCCAGAGCAGGTTTGCTGTTGAGGGGCACATAGAGAAAAGCAAGGAGGTTTGGAAGGAACAGTGATGGGGTATTGGAGCTTGAGCAGCAACAGCTGTGGTGGTCAGATACCCAGAGGCAGAATTAATTGGGGTCACTAAAACAATTGGTAATCAATCGGCTGCAAAGGGTCTTTTCCTTAATCAGAAAGGCCTGGAACGACCTGAATGTTACCAGGTGAGTTCTGGGTGGTTCCCAGTCTGGCTGTGCTGGAGAGGGTCCTGAGGCTGTAACAGACAGGTGAGTTTTCTTCATATATTTTTTTGTTTCTCCTCTCGAAGCCCTGTGCCCATAGTTAAGGGTTTTTTGAAATCCTGTGAATGCTCTGAGGGTCTCAGATTTTTCTCTGCTCCCAGGTTGTTTATCTGGTAACCCTAATTTCATTGGTCATTATTGATATGGTTGAGTGTGGCAGTTGCATATGTTAGAGATTCACAATCTTGCCAGCATTTAGAGTGGTTTTTATCTTGTGCAGTTTTCTTTGCTCCTTTCCAGGAGGTGGCTGGGGCTGATCATTGTGGTCTATTCCATTTTCCTCTCATTTTTTTCAGGGGAAAAGATGTATTTTAACAGCAGACCAGAATGAGCACCCATTTGGAAAGGCAAAATAATGTAGTATGGGTACTATGTAAACAGTATTAGGCAAGTGTGCAGCACTGCGTTAAGTATTGAAAGAATAGTGGTTGATTTTCTATAATGTTTGTCTTTTAGTCTTTAAGTTGCTTCAGAAGGAACATTAGTAAATGGGATGTTTCTGTAGCAACACATGCTTAATTTTGTTTTTTTGATTTTTTTTTCTATTTTTTTTTCCCTAAGAGCTGCAAGTAATTTCTAATTTCTCCATCAGCAAAATATAACTGAGAGACCCTCTGGTTTCAGGACAGTTACTCCATGCCTCACAACCACAGCACAGTGGAATTTACACTCTAGGACAAGAGTGAGAGGTTGCTGTCTAGTCAGGAAGACATGGGGGGTTTGGCCATATAAGTGGTGTTTTTCACTTGAGTCCTACAATTCGTGTCTCTTGAGTGAAGTTTTTGACTGGGATACATTGCAGACATCGTGCATTTTCATTGTCTACAGGTGACCTTAAGAAAGTGTACTGGTGGCTAGAGAGGGAAATAAAATAGAAAGTACAACAGATCCTAGTTTTTACCACAGTTAGAAGGGCTGAATATTGATTTAAAATGTCAAGAGCCAAAACCCCAGAGGCTGATGAATATCTCTTCACATAGGGCTAGGTTTTAGTTTGCTTTTCTGTGGAACGTTTTTTGTTGGCATGTACAATTTTCTTGGCATCTTTCCTCTGAAAGGAGCCTGCTTGCCAGTAAATGCTCAGAATGAGCTGCATGTAGGTTAAAACTGATCCAAACTGACTCATTAGAAATTCAGCTGGGGTTGAGGGGTAGTGTTTGTTTGCAGAGCTCCTGGAGAAGTCACTGTGATCACCTGTGCAGTATAGTTCTTGTGCTACTGCAAGTGTTCAGAGCTGAGGTCCAGGTTTTGAAAACAACTGGGGGAAAAAAAGTCCCAAGTTGAGAGTTGTCCCATTACGTAAGAGACAGGCGTAGTCTGGGCTGGAGGCAAAGGCTTTGGGCAGTTATTGCCACAAGCTGTGTAGGGAGGTGGGACAGGTGTTTTGTTCTGAACATGGGGGCAGAGGGGCCCTGGTTTAATGAGACTAATTAAATGCCACAGAAATGGGCTCATTGGAGATTGTGTTTGCTTCGACTTGAAAGACAGAAAGTAAAGTAGGGCAGGCAGCAATGGAGAACAGTGATCTGTTCTTCAATCCATTCTTCATGTTCACTCCCTGGGGGAGAGCACCATAAGTAATAAGCTGATTTATATCTAGCAGGAAAAGTTTAGGTTTGTTGTTTAAAACAATAAAAAACCCCAGAAACAACTCATAGGGCTGGAACAACATGTGGACTGAAGTAATAATTTCAATTGATCTGTTAGAAGTAGTCCAGAACTGTTTCAAACTGAAGTGGCTTTTCTGTCAAAAAAGTAAAACTTGACACCTTCTTGCTTTAGCATTTTAATGATAGGAGGTCATGTCTTGGGCTGATGGGCATTCCTGCTCAGGGTCTGGATGCTCAGAAATAACACAGGTAACACAGAAGTGGTGGGCAAACTTCTGTATTTGGAGATATGTGAGGGTAAATGCAGAAATAAGCAGGTGTAGCAAACATGGCATCTCTGACAGTGTTCAGCATTAACCAGGTTAATTGAGGTTTCAAAATGGGAGAACAAAGGGAAAACTCAACAGTTTGTGGCATGTTTTTGGTCGTGGTTTCATTTTTTGTTTGGTTTTTGTGCTTTAAAAGAGTATGTGAAGTCTGTGGGGATCAGACACTGTGCCCAGAGCTCTGTTTGTTTAAATTAATTAGCACTGGTCTAATGTCAAGGCTACATGCTCCCAACCAAAGACAATTCTGGATAAATTACCTGTGATAATTGGCTTCATTAGAACACTTCATCAATACAGAAAGGGTTTAATTTTCTTTAAAATGTATCTCTCCCCAGTAAAGTTGTAGCAAGATCCAATCTATTACAGCACCCAGTAGCAAAGCAATCATGCAACCACCACCCCATTTCTGCCAGAAATCATTCAAATTAAATTATGTGAAAATAACAGGCTAAGTACAAATGTATATTTAGTGTAGTCAGCCCAGATCCTCTGTGGCTGATGTATTCCTATCATTTTATAAAGCAATCACCAATCTACTTTGCAACAGCACTGAGTTAGCTGGAAATGTGTTTTATTAATCCAGGTAAGTTCACAGAGTTTTACTCTGTGTATTGTTTGCAATTCCGCATAACCAGTGACTGCAAGTTTTGCTGATTGCATTGTGTAGCTCACCTTTGTACTTTAGGCAAAAAAAGTACCAGATTTGTGGCTTTTAAGCTTTGAGTGTATAAATTTCAGCCTTCAAAAAGGAAAGTGATTTACTGTCGTGTAAACAGAGCTTAGCCATTGGGTAGGCTCAGTAAGAACATAAAAAACCCCAAAAATCCCACCACAAACAAAAATAACCAAAAGGAAACAAAGCCAAGGTACAAACAGACAAAAACTCCAACACACCAAACCCAAATACATGAGAATTTATTTCTTGTTTTGCATGTAATTGCAGTACAACACTAATTTATTGTTAGAATACAACAAAGTTATTTGAAGCTATTGTTCTGAGATGGGGTAGATTTGGTCTTTTCTTTTTTTTTTGCTACTGAAAATGAGTGACCCACATTCTGAACTGGCGTTCTGTTCCTTTTATAGCCTGCCAGTGTGCTGGCACTTGCAGCTCGTGCCGGGGCAGCTGGCAGGCAGTGCCTGCCTGTTGTGCTCTGAGTGTTGTCGAGGGCACCGCGATTGCATGTGGTGGTTAAACATCACCTCACCTGCTCCTAAGGGAGTAACTCCTTCCTCTCCCTGTTTAGACTCTTTTTTTCCCCCTTCAAGCCAGTTAAAGACATCTGCCTGTTACCGGCAGCATTCCTGTTGTATGTGCAGGACGGGTCCCTGCCAGCCCCACCCAGGGCTCCGTGCCAAGGCTGTTCCTCAAAGGCTTTGTTGAACTGTCTTTGATGCTCTGAAGACTTTCAGTGGCAGAGATTTTGGGCAACTACTTCAGTATTTAGTAAGGAATTGCTTTAAAATCCTGTGTTTCTGTTAAAATACCCAATCATCCATGTTACTTTGTGCAAACTTACACCCTGTTAATCCTCCTCCCCTGGGGCTTTCTTTGTGCCTTTTAAGGGTAACTGTGCGTGGAGCTGAAGGTTGATCATCTCAAGGTATGTGCCATTCCTCCTCAGGCCAGCTCAACAGCTCTGATCTTCCTTCACAGCTGAAGCTTTCTCCTCCCACTGTTGGGGTAGTTACACTCTGCCTTGCTCTAGCCAGACCATGTCTTTTGAGGTAAGGGGCCTAAATATAATCTTGCACCAGATTTGTTTATCTTTGAACTTGTTACTCAGTCTTGGAAGGATGATTTTAAATTCTCAACCTGCTTTCTGAAGAACTTGTATCTACTTTGAGCATTCTAGAACCCTCAGCAGTACATGAATCTCTCCCTCACACTTTAGTCCTGTGGTGTATGGCCTTTCAGCCCAGCACAAGATAAAGCATCTGTAACATCTCTACCTATCACGTAATGATTTTGAAGTGATTTACTATCCCTTCATCTGCATCCTCATTCCTCCTTTTTAATGGCAAGAATTTTCTTGCTCATTCTGTTTCTCCGCCACAAGCTCTGTCCCAAAAAGGATTTTGAATTTGTTAAAACAAAGGATAAAGTTCTTGCCCAACTGCAAGGTATTTGCAAACAATCCCCAGAGCTGAAGGCAGCCTGATGTCATCCTTCCCCTTCTCCAAAAATGCTTGAAAAGCTGATGATGTAGCAAATTGTCTTTTGCAGTACATCCAGCTTTAGTTCATTCCTTACAAGAAGGACCAGGCCCACTGGAGGGTTGGGTTTTATTACCTGTAGCACAGACTCATTGCTGCTGCTTTGGAGCAGTACTTGGAAGGTAGGCTCAGGTTCAGACAGAATGTGAGGCACGGAACAGGAACGAGAGACAGCTTGTACAATATAAAGATATTCCAAAACACACACATACTTGTTGAACCACTTAAGTTGTATTCCACTTCTGAAATGTTAACATTGTGTGTATATATATTTTGAAAATAGCGATCCTCAGTCAACCAAGACACAGAAGATAAAATACATTTCATATAAATACATTCATGGCTTAAAAAAATAATCTTATAAACTGCTGTCAGACTTAAGTGTATCTTTCCTACATGTATTTCACTTTTGTGGTGCTAACAGGCTGACCAAAGGCTATTTAATAGTAGCTAGTTTTAAAGCATGGAACAATTGGTAACATGGCTCCAGGACCAAGGAATTTTAAAACTTGATACTGATATGGGAAGTATTCCCTACTGTCAAAAAACAACTGTATGTATCTTAAAAAAAACCCCAATTTTTAAAGAAAAACTATTTCCTTGTTTCTTTTTGGTGACTCTTGTAGTTCCATGCACAACTAGATACCATCACCTTTATATACCAGATTTTCTTTCTCTCTTTCCCCTCAGGGTTCTTGGAAGATGAGCTAGCAGTGTTCTGGACTAGCCAGAGAAAATGATGCATGGTGAAGTTTGAAGTTAGTCCCCAGGAGAAGGGATGGTTTACTTGAAGAGTGTAGAGCCATGATTTATTTTTGCCAAAGTCTATTTTAACTGGAAAATAAAAATACATGTACATGCAGAAAAGGAAAAACTTGTCCTGAAATTGCAAGCTCATGTGTTCAAAAGAGGCAATGTACAAAATCTTTTACTTTCTGTACAGTGACAATACCAAATAATTTTTTTAACCATCATATACACAACACAAATATTATGAATAGAAATCTATAAATACTTTCAGATGAATTTGCAATATAGAGCAGTTGAGGGCCACAGCTGTACAAAATGTAAGCAACATATATAAAATGATTAAGAAAGTGCAAAGTAGAACAGTATCAAGAGCCTCCACTTTTTACAGCACTTATGGTTCAAGTGTGAAGAGCTGGCAGGGATGCAGGAGCTCAGTTACAGTTCAAAAGAAGACACAGTACAGGATTCAGCACACAAAATGATGTACTATTACTAAATTATATCATCCTCCTTCTTCACATCTATGACTTCCAGTTAATAAGAGAACATTTTTATAATGAATTTCTGTAAAGAGTGATTTGTCCCTTTTTATAAGTTTTCAGGAAACACAGATTCCCTGGCCACAGACTACTTTTCTGTAAGTAAAACAAGACTAGACAGGGAAACTCCTGTTGGTTTCTGGTTGCCTTGTCATGCTCACCAGAGTTATAAGGTGAACAGAAACACCTTCCATAAAGGAATGCAGACATTTAAAACCTGATCCTCTACGTTACATCCAGGTACTGTACCAGTACTCACATGTATGTGAAGATCTAGAGAATCAGTGCCTTAAAAACACCAACCACCTCTCAAAAAAAACCCTCCAAAACTCCTCTGAGTTTCAAATCTGTTAAGAGACCACTGCACAATAGTTTCACAGTTGTTTGCCAGTCCAGAGGCAAGTAAGTCCTGCATTCGGGCACTGATTTCTCATCAGTGTCCCCGGAGCAGTGCAAGTCTTTATTTCCTTTTACACTGTGTCCAGTGGAAAGCTCTGCTTGAATTAAAATGCAGTGGCAATTAAAAACCTATTTGGTGAGTTGGAAGTTGAAATAGTTAATTCAATGCTCTTGAGTGAAATTTCTTGTAACTTGTTTTTAGAAAGCTTTTCAGTTCACCTTTATTTCAGTAAGTGTACTTTCTATTCTTTTGTAGGCACTGTAAATATTCAAGACATTGATGTGCAGAAGAATCCATCCATTCTCAAGCAGTGCATTATTAGTGATCTCTAGCAAGTTCTTGACTACTGCTATCTTGTTTTTAAATGCAGAAGGGTAGACATTAGATAGTTCTTTTCCCTCCTTGCTAAATGTCTTATTATGTAGAAGAATCATCACAATTACATTATTTTTTCCTCTTTGAAATATAGGCCAGACTTCAGTATAAGTTAAAGAGAAGTTGTAAGCAGTCTGAATATGCTAGAGAAACAATAATAAAATTACCTGGTCATACTGCTTCACATAATGATGTCTGTCTCAAAACTGGAGATGATCACACAAAACTCTATGAAGACCTTCAATGTCTAATCTGCTAAAAATTAAAAATTTGGACTCTAAGATATTCTGTTTCACTTGATAGAGATTATAGAAACAATCATCCATTTGGTGTATTTTTTGAATGTGTGATATCTACAGTATACAGAGACATCCAAGGCTGAGGCATGAGAAGGAACCACCTGCACAACTGCCTGCTCAGCAGAGCTGTTTATTTGCCTCCGTACATTCTTTCGATGTCGTTGAGGTAATGGTTTTTCAGTTCTTTCCTTTTCAGCTTAAAAGCATCTGTTACCAACCCAGTCTCAGGGGTCCAGGGTTCAGGGCTTAACCGGACCTTGATGGGTATTTCAAACCTTTCTAATTTCACTGCAGGGACAAGAACAAAGAACAGCATGTCTGTCATTACAAAGCCAAATGAAACACTAATTCATGCTCCTAAAAGTCTGGTCAGCACCTTGTAGCTTGTATAATATGGTGTCCTTAATGAAATAACCTTACAGAAGGGCCACAGGCAAATTTCATCCTGTCCCAACAGTGAGTGCTGGTTAGTGTGCAAATATTCTAATAACACTCGGTGCTTAGAGCTTGTATTAGATGTGACAATGCAAAATCTAAAGCTTGAAACAAATGACTGAGTGGCCTGAAGCTCTGAAACTACTGCCAAGAGGGCATACACTGAAATCTACAGTTGTATCTTTGTTACAGGAATGGAGTAATAACTAGGTTAACTCAGACTAGCTGGACATGCTTCATATTTCAATTATAATGAAGTACTTGTACACTTTCCCTGGTTGAATGTTTCTTTCCTATATTTTTCCTTCCTAAAATTCTGTTTAGAGTCCAAATACAAAGGGACTTCTCTGTATTTTTGTTCCATTAGCCACTTATTTTCCCTTCAGCTGGAAGCAGGGGCTTGGCATGTGCACAGCCTTATTGCAACCAAGGCTGCTTCTCTCTCTTGCCCAAGATGGGGGAGGAAGGGAGGAGACAGGGAAATGCTTCAGGGGGAAGGGCAGGAGCAGCAGGAACAGCACAGGGAGCTGCTGCATGTGCCCAAACTCCATGGAGTTTGCTACCAGCTCCTGCAGGTTGGCTGGGAATGGGATGCACAGCCATGGAGTTGTAGCTGAATTCCAGCACAGCCTCTGGGGGGCAGCAGAAGTGGGCCCAGAAGCTCCTCTGCCTCCCTGACTTCAGCTCTGTCAGGACGTCCTGCTTGCCTCTCACTCAGGTGTGTGCCTGCTCATGATGAAGGTGCATCATGCTTCACTAATAGTGAGAACTACCTCTTTAAAATAGTTTTGAAAAAAGTTTCACAATAATTAGTTATATCTCAAAAGTAGATTACTATCTAAAAGACAGAAAGAATGTATAATCAAAGGGTTTAAGTACACAAAGCTGTATGGATAGTAATTTGCCCAACTCACGATAAAAAACTCCAGGGATCAAAGTGTTTAAATGCAAGCCTGAAACCTATGGATTGATTTATTTTTTTTTTCAAGGCAAGACTTAATAGTGCCTTTAATTCTTGTTTTCTCATTTTCAAAAGGCAGGTTTTCCTCTCTGTAGTTCAAGAGAAAGTGCTTAGTGTGTGCTTAAGTCCAGCTTTTACTGCTTCCTTGTATGAGCTGCAACTGCTTTAGAGACTTTCTTCCCCCTGTGAGTTTGTTCATTTTTTTGTCTCATAAAAGATTGATGACACTTTTGATTGTTCAGTACCACAGCAGAGAGTAGCAGGCTTTTAAGCCTCTAGAAAGCCACAAGAACCATGGTTGTTCAAAGCTGTAGGGAAAAAAGTTGTATGGGGAAAAAAATGCTTTGAAATTTCTTGCTTAACCAGTTTCCTTACCAGCAAATGTCTTGCAACTTTTCCTCCAAACTGACACCTCTTTTGGACCTTATTTTAACTATATTAGACAAGCAACTTGACTCTAGAATTTAGGTGAAAAAAACCTTCAGATATTTTGAAAAAAATACAAGCAGTAATTAATACAACCAATATTATGTAAATTCCTGGGATAATATGCTACAATTTCAGGTGGTCTTTGCCTCAATCCAACTATTAAGTTTTGGCAGATACTAAGAAACTGGAAGGAGGAGGAGCAGTTAGTGAGGGTAAGTGACAGTTTTTGCTGGATAAACCCCCATGGCCAGCAGGATGTGCTGTGGTACTTACTCTTGTTTGCTACTTCTTTAATCTCTCGCAGTATTTCTGCTTCCATTGAAGGATTGTTACAAATGTCCACCCAGCTTCCACTGATGCCTTTCTGCTCAGCCAGTGCTGTCAGCTTCTTCTGGTTAGGGACCACAAAACTGATCACGTAGGACTGGTCACTGCACAGGGTGGTAAGAGAAGGAAGGAAAAAGGTCCAGTCAAGACTTTCATTTCAGGATGTACATTACCTGCTGTTGGACCCACAAATGCACAGGGCATTCTGAACTGGAGTTACTCCACCATTCAGAATCCTTCTGTGCCTTAAGTCTTCACATCTGATGGCTTATTGAGAAGATATTGGAAACTGGTTTACAACATCAGGTTTGATCAGAATCAGGCTTTGCTGTCATTTCACTTGTGCACATCTCAATTCAGCTCCCCAGCTAGACCTGGGGTTCAGCCAATTCTCTGCAGTTCCCCCTCAGAGAGAGAGAGAGAGGAAAGATTGGGACTATTTCCAAAACTCACTGGAAAGCGTTGGATCAGGTGCAAAGTGTCCATATTAACTTTTCACTGGTATTCTGACAGAAAGCCAAAACACATGCTAAATATGATACCTGTTTAGGGAAGGGATGGGATGGAACAAAAGTGTATCTGGATAGGAGAAATGCCAACAGAAAAACAGCCCATTTCTTCAGCTTTTAGGGAATCTGGGAAACCTGTGCTATTTCAGGCATGCTGTTTGTAACTTGTACTCTGGTGGAGGGGGTTACTAGAAGGAAACCCTGGAAAACTATAGCTGGATCAGAGAAGTGGATCAGAGCCTGTACTTCATGTTTACTCTAAACAGAGTTTCTAAATTAAAAACACTCTTACCTTTTGGCATAAGCACAGATATTGTCAATCAATGGGCAGTTCTTCAGTGCTGCCTCTACTTTGCCCAGAGACACATATTCTCCTGCTTGTAACTTTACCAAGTCCTTCTTACGATCTAGGAGTCAGGGGAAGGGAAAAAAGGAAAACCTTGTTTCATTTAAACTTTAGCATTTCCACAGACTGGTTTGCATACATACCATGTATGTATTTTGTGCTACACCAGATTCTTAATAGACAAATTTTAAAGCAGCTAATAGCTCCCCAATTTATAAAGACTTCTGTAGAAAAGTGCTATAGCACTGTATTTTTTGTCACACAGCTTGTAGGAAAGGACTGATTTTAAAGCTTTGTAATTAATACAAAAGTTAATCTTGTATTTATTCTTTAAAGTCCATGTGCTAAATTTAGATTATGATAATGTCACAGGAAATAGCATCACTTCCAAAATTTTACTATAGCTATGAGGACTTTTGGAAATGTGTTTTATACTGATTCTGTAAGCAGATAACCTTAAGCAGATTAACTCAGGCAAAGACAATAGTTTTAGTAACATGTTTATAATTATGGTTAGTCAGTATCTTCTAATATATTAAGGTGTCAAAAACTGAGGCCCACCTATGATCTGCAGACACCCATCTGGATGAAACTCCCCAATATCTCCTGTACAGAACCATCTCTGACCATTCTCATCAATGGAAAATTCTTCTGTTGTCTTCTCTTCATTTTTAAAATATCCCATGGAGACGTTTGGTCCGCCAATTATAATTTCTCCTCTAGGATTAGGCTTGTCTTTATTAGTATAGCCCCCTGAAAACAACACAGTCCCAAGCAATTATTTTTAAGTTATATATCCTTCTGCCAAGAAAATACTTTGAAACTTCAGCTTGAAGTTAAAGCACACTAACTGATGACTATTCATAAAGAACAATTACTTCATGTGCTACACCTAGCTAAGCAGATAGGCAAAGATACCAGTGAGGCAGGAGCTAAATTAATTACTCTGAAATCAAAACAATTACTACTCTCACCTTCTTGCCAGTCTCTCAGTTTTATTTCACAACAAATAAGAGGAGCTCCAACTCTGCCAGTGCTGTAATCAGCAACTTGGGGAGAGAACAAGAAAGAAAAGGAAGATATTTTGTTATTTGAAATATGAATAGGGTGTATCTTATCTCAAGTTACTTTACTGTGGAACCACAGTTATTTTGACTTGTTTTTTTAAAAAAAATAAAAATCACCAAACTCCCATACATATCTATATCCCAACTTATTTCTGCAAGTGTTTTAACTACCTTCTGTAATGGTTCCAGCTCCACACGTTTCTGTCAGTCCATAGCCTTGACCAACAGGACAGCAAAAACAGATGTTCATGAATCTTTGTGTTTGAGGTGAGAGTGGAGCTCCTCCAGAAAGCATCATACGGACATTCCCTCCCAGCAGGGCCTTTACTTTTTTAAACAACAGTCTTGAAAGAAGGCAAAAAGCATTAAAAATTATTCACTTATCTCATTCTTATATAAAGACCCAAACCTTCTTCCTTCCTTCCTATCTGGAACACCTTAAAAATTAACTTATTCACAGATTTTAGAACACAACAGGGCTAATCCAAACCCGTTACCTCTTGCGTAACATTTAAGAGGCAGACTTCCCGTAGCTTAACAAACATTCCAATTTTATCACTTAAAAAAAGCAGTGCAATGAAAATGGACCAGTCAGCTGTTGGGAAGATTAGTCATTACAATGAAATATCTTATCCGTTTCCAGTAAGAGCTTGGACTGCCTCAGTCACTCATTAGGTGCTATTTGCATGTCAGATGAGAACTGATAGCTCAGAGGATTATTCTTTTCCACTTTCCTAACAGATCCCAAGGCAAAGGCACACTTGGCCTGTGAACTCTACTTACATGTTACACAGAGGTGCATCATATCCTCTCTTGATCTGTTCCAATTTGTAGTCATAGCCTATCTTGAACAGAGTTCTCTGGATATAGCTCATCTCTTGAACTTTACTCATGACGTTTTTATAAATTCTGTCCATTATTTCCTACAAAGTGTTAAAAAAGGGAAAATTACCACATGGGATAGAGCAGCACGTGTAAATTAAATTCCATGTTATAAGTACCACCCCTTGTCCTTTATTCTCCATTTAAAAGGGATAAGAGTGCAAATCTTTGCCTCGTGGGGTTAGGCAGTGCTTCAGTGCTGTGCTTTTTACCGTGGGATCAATGAGCCAATTTATAGATCATCATAGCTTGGAGCCATTTGCACCTGAACCTGTACTTAAACTGTGACAAACTGATTTAGAAGATTTTAAATTCAAGTTTAACTCAATCTCTTTGCTAAAGGTTGGTATATTCCCCTCAAGATGTGTCATGCTTAGGAGTGCTGATGTTGCACTTATCCACAGCATTTGATAACTGCAAAGGAATGAACTAAGAATTCATTTCACCATTTCCTTTTCCAAGAGAGTTCTTCAACTTTCAGAGCAATATGGCTGCAGAAGTCCTAATTATCTGACAAAAAGCCCCACAATTCTGTCACAGACCAGAGACTAATTTCCATTAAAATAATAAGCTCATGGTCACCCAAATATACAGAACCTAAAATACTGTTCAGACTGGTGAAGTATTTAATAGAAGTTTAAAACTCCTTCAAGTTTGTTTTGGAGCACAATGCTTTTAAGTATTTATGTGCTTTCTCTCCATGAAATAAATTTCAGTGGGTATTTTCCAAAAGGTTGGAGCTCTCAGACA
This sequence comes from Lanius collurio, assembly GCA_020086605.1. Taxonomy (NCBI): domain Eukaryota; kingdom Metazoa; phylum Chordata; class Aves; order Passeriformes; family Laniidae; genus Lanius; species Lanius collurio. The sequence goes on along the minus strand of JACBWW010000057.1, from coordinate 412,719 downwards.
TATTAATTATCACTCTTAAATATTAAGATGACCAAGCCTCTATATGTGCTTATGATTATATAAAACAAAAGAATGCAAGTGACTAAACTGATTTTGGAATTCTTGGCTATTCTAAGACTGTGCAGAACAATCAAATCCAACCAAAACTCACTGTTTCTAAATTAGATTAAATCCTCCTACTCACTCCCTACCACCATGTGGCACCACCTGGTGCTACCAGTTCTGTGAGCCACAGATGTGACAGGATCCTAAAGCAGCACCTGTGACAGCAGCACATGTGGGGAGGGCCTTGGCATCAGAGAGACACAAACATACATGGAGTGTCTGGATAGCACCACAGCCTTGTGGAGTGCAGGAGCCTGGTCACTCTCAGAGCAGTGTAAGCTGCAGAAGCAAGACAAGTTACAGTCTCCTGAACACTCTTTCCTCTGAGAGGAGGCTAAGCCTGGCCTGCTAACCCTGAGAACAGCAAGAGAGACTCAGCCTCAGTGTTACCTTGCTAAGTCTGTGACAGCCAAATGCCCATAACCCTAAAGTGTCCCTCTTAGCCAAAGCCACTCTGCTTTGTCCCTGTGCACAAAGGAGTTCCAGACTGTGACTGTGTTCTTTTGCTGTGTCAGTAGCCCACTAAAACACCACTTGTAACTACTGAAGCATTTATAGGTTTGGATCAAGAAGAATCTTGGCTTTGGTACAGACAGACTCTTGTGCTCATCTGCAGCATCAATACTCAACAGTTTAATCAACAGCTGGACTGTCTGTATTTGCTTTTTTCCTATTAGTGACAGTTACTTACATGTGAAGAGAAAAATCAGTTAATAAATACATTTTTCTAGCATGAAAAAGCCAAAACCTTATTTTGCTGGACATTTCTGCTTCTGAATACTTACAGGCACAGCTGCCATCAGTGTAGGCTTAAGTACAGTACAGTCTCCTTTGCTTCCCTTCTTAATTTTACTTGACTGTAATAAAGAAAAAATGTCAAGTTATGAAGCTGAAAATCAAACAGCTCTTGAAAACTAAAGGACTAACAAAAGGAGATATATTAGCATGTAACTTGTTCAACTATCTTCCCCTTTTCCTGTGTCATTTTCCCCCCATTGTTATGGAAAGGGTAATGATTAGCAACTATTTCAACCAAAATACTCAATCTTTTATAAGTTCACTTTGTTTATCTTTCTCTTACTTTCTCCCTCTAGTACTTGCTTTTTCCTCCATCTTCCTCTGGGAACTTGTTTTGCTTGATGCAAATCTCTCTACCAGCAAAACATGCAGACATATCTATTATGGCTTAATTTACTCTTATTTATCTGAATTGTTACATGGAAAAAGGCAAAGGACTAAACAGAAGATCTGCAATAACTGGATAAAGAACAGATAAAGTGAGATCAAAACTTAAAACCACTTTAAACAGTTCAGCTGATCTATTAAGAACTGTTCTTACCCTATTATCTAGGGGATAACGCCATAGGCATTTATTAGGATTGCTTTTAGATTTCCTAAGTATAATAAAAGCAAAGGTTTTAATACAATTTATATTGTACAACCCACTGCTGCTGTTCACTAGTAATGTTAATTTGTATCATTTTCTGAAAAAAAATACATTTCTGAAGTGTGCCTATACATCAGCATTTCTTTACTGAAGGAGGAAGCTGAGCAAGGAGAACACAGGCTGCAAAAGCTGAAGTTTGCTGCCCACCTTGCTCTGCCAGCCCTCACCTGATCTGAGAGAGTGAGAGGAGAGGAGTAACCGATCCTGCAGCCGTAAGTGATGCAGGAGACTTCTGCTGTCAGTTCTAACACATGGGCCAGAGGCAAATAACCAATGTAAGTGTCCTTGGGTCTGGGAAAAAATAATTAATTAACCATGAGTCACAAGTGGATTGAAAATACCATTTAACCATTTTTTTGTGTACTTAGTTATTATTTTTTGATTGACCTGGATCACAAGTGAGCTTACTCTCCTGCACACAAGACAGGTGTGATTTCAACCACAGTATATACACAAAATGGGGAGAATCTGACCATACTGATATCAGTATGAATGACAGGATTTGCCTTGTTTTCTCAGAAATTCAGATTCCTTAGTCCTTTACTGCTATTTCTATAGCAGTATATACTGCATTATATACTGCTATATCTCTTTGTGGGAGGTTTCATTCCAGTTATGAAATCAAGGATGAAATCACTACACTTTGAAATAATGACCAATGATTTACAAAGTCCTGTCAGTCATCTTCTTCTAGGATACATTACTAGAAAGAGAGCTGATCACTGAAGTAGAGGCTTGTTTCAGGAAGTAATTGCTCAGAGATTTCTCAGCAAGAACCTCAGAGCTGTCATTGAACAGCAGCTTTCAGCACCCAGCCATACCTGGGTTTATATCCTCTCACAAGAGGAGTCGGGCAACAGGGCTTATTTTAGCTACTGAACCCTTTGTGAATGCAGGGACAAATACACTTACATGAAAAATTTCCTTAAAACATTAACATGAGGGAATTTGCAGCTGGTTTTACTGTTGTCAACACAGTTTATTACCTTTCTGCTCTTTCAGTGAATTGTACTTGAGCAGATTCTGCAGCATGTGCACCCAAGAGTGGTGTCTCCATGTCAATTAAGTGCTAGGCTCAGATGTGCTTCCTAAACTGTTTCTAGCTGCCTGAAAATGTCTAAAAACATTTCCCAAGAGGAATCTCTTATCTAGTGGTATCCTCTGATGCTACTCAAAAGTGCAAAAATCCATCACATACCTGGAGCTAATAATACTAAAAAAAGCCACAGCACATGAGAAAAGAGCTAGAAGGGCCTATTTTTCAAACAGGGTAAGTTCACACACACAAGACATATTTCTTATAACTTAAAAAAGTAGTGGCCTCACAATAACATGAAGAAACAACACGATGCCAGCAGCAGACTCTATAAATGTGCACACTTTTGGAGGTTGTTTTAGCTTTCTGTACATGAGACAACAAAGTGTATCTTACCCCAGTCCAGGTATTCTCTCACACTGTCCTGTCATTCCAGCTATTAAGTTTTTATGCATCATCATCACTCCTTTGGGTCTCCCAGTAGAGCCACTGGTGTACATTACTAAAGCCAAGTCTGTAGGAACAGGTCTGCTTGGCAGAATGTTTGCTACAAAATTCAGGAGAAAAACTGTTAATTATTCTTAGCTACTTTCTAAATTACTTCTGTAATTAATCAGTGTGAAAATGTCTGTAATCAGTGTGAAACAAGTGTGTCAAGTGCTTCATGGAAGGCCAGCACAGTGAGCTGCTCCATGGTCAGTGCTGGAGACAGTTTCAAGAGGAAGACAGGGAAGGCCAATTTTGAAAGGAATGATGATTATTTGAGCATCTACACAGTCTGGGTGATACTTTTGTCATTGTGGTTTATAGCTGACTGAAGGAGCCTTTTGAAGACCAAATAAAACTGTCAAAGGCAGCAAAGGGGAGAAATACAATACTGATGATAAACAGCAAATTGAGTAAAAAACAAACCAAAAAACCAACACCTCAAAAAGCTGCAAGTCTTTGTGTACATCAGTCTTTCACATCCAGAGCTGTAGAGGAAAGATTCATTTTTTAAACTCCTCTCCCCTCTTTTTTTTTAATTTAAAATAAACCTTCCTCAGGTAAGCTGCAGGTTTAGTAGAAGAGCCATAAGCTTAGAACACTTCACTTCTGATTTTTGTTTTATTCCTCTTTATTCTTAGGATGAAAATCATCAGCTTTCATGGCTTCCACAATGTCTGCAAGTAAGCAGGTTTTTTAGGGACAAAGCCCAAGAAAAAGCACTCATCAGGGTCACTGCTGGTCTGTGTCAGCACCTCAGCCTGATCAGAGATAAATAAGCAGCTGTGATAGATGTCTGTTTCCCAAAGCTCCTTTGCCAGTTTATCTCCTCTTTATTCCAGAGAGAGGAGATGTGACTAATTACAGACTGCTGATGTAAGGAGAACCCATCATCAGGGCTGGGTTGTCCTTCCTTAAAGCAGATGTTTACAGTCACTTCTGGTTGCCCAATGGAGCAAGGAATGTAACCATTATTCCTCTAGCCTTAAGTGCTTTTTAGCTACAGCTTGGTTAAGATAATGAACATTTACAAGAAAAAAAAAAAAAAAAGCCAAAGCTTTAAGTGCTTTCTCCTCTTCTTAGAAAAAATAGTGACAATAAGATAAATAAAAAGTAAGAGTAGCAGGAAATGAAACATTACACCAGCTTCTATTTCATTTCCTAAAAATGATGGGGTAGTAAATTCTTCTGGTTATGGTTTAGGTTATAGTTTAGAAGTTAAAAACAAGGGTTTATCCTGACATACATGACACATGAGCAAAAGATACAAACCAATTTTTTTGTTTATTTAAAGGGAGCTAGAAGATAAACTGTCAACTGCTGCTGCCTTTGTTGGTGACCTGCATGGGTGGGGGGTTTTCTGCTAAACATCCCTCTTAACCCTGGTCTGATTTCACTGCTAACACTGCTTTATTAGTCCTCTATGAAGTGATTCACTCACAGTTTTCTGGTTTGGCTCCCAGCTCTTCTACTGTCTGCATACTGTGAATCTCCATGTTTTCAGGGTATTCTGATTTATTAACCGTCTTCTTGTCCACATAAATGATGTGTTTCAGACAGGAGACTTGTGGCAGTGCATTCTACAGAAGAGAAATGAAATTTTTAGCAGAGTACCAACTGAACTGTGGGGTGGCTTATAGCAGGTGAGGGTGATACCGAATTACCTTAAGTTTGCTCTCAAGGAGTTCCACACTTGTGACCAGATATGATGCTCCACACTCGTTGAGACCATAGGTCACTGCCTCTTCACCCAGGGTGGCATACAGAGTGACAACTGTCCCAGGGAGGGGAGAGGACACAAAAGAAGGGTTAAAGTAATATTAAAGGAAAAGCTCGTGTTTAAGCTTACTGGAAAGCACTCAATTGGGAATTTTCCACTTTGGAAATAAAACAGCTTTTAATTTTTCCACATCAGAAATTTTATGGCACAAGAGACCTCTGGAACAAAGAGGACAGCTGGACAGGAAGCATATATTTACTAAGACCGTGGTCAAACACTGGAATAGGGTTCCTAGAGGTGGTTGATGCCACAAGACTGTCACTGTTTAGGAGGCCTTTGAACAATACTCTAAATAACAGTCAGCCCTGACGTGGACAGGCAGTAGGAAGGAACCTACAGTGGTCATCTAAGTCCTCCTGAAATAATCTGTTCTGTTCCATAGCAGGAAAGAAATTATCAGAACAAAGAGATGCACCAAAACCCAACAATAATGCACAAAGCAATCCCAGAGTAAGCAACTGAGAGCAGATGTTCTGCCCCTGAGCTCTCTGCAACCCCAACTCAGGCAGAGAGGTGACACTCAGACATTGCAGGGCACCAGCTTACAGCTGGGCATGGCCACAGGCAGCTCCTTCCACACTGTCAGCTACTTTCCTTGCTCCCAAGAAATTAGTGATGGGGGCAAGGCAGAGAATCAGGCTGAGGAATCAGACTGTTTTTCATGCTGCTAGATTATTTTTAACATTTTATTTAATGGCTACAGGAATGCCATTAAGTGCCTCACAGGCACAATAGAGATCACCTCTCCCCATCATCTCTCTACTGAAAAAAACTCTTCCTTTAGTATCATTTGCTATCTCAAACTGTAAACTCCAAAGACCATTAAAGGAATTTAATAGTGCTGTGAAATAGGGTTCATGCAGAAGAGGCAAAAGCAGTAATGTTATACAACAATTTCTTACTGCCTTTCAAAGTATAGGGATTCAGACCAAATTAACCATCCTCTCCTACTTCAGTAGCAAAGTCATCTCTTCCACTACTGCCCCTGCACACTCTGCTGGATGAGCTGCTCCTTGAACAGGCAGCTCCTGCTGCTGCTGGGAAAAAAAGAGACAGCCCGGTGCAAGCAGAAACACAAGGCAGCAAAAAAAATGGGCTGTGGGTCGCAGTGTGTTGTGTGCAAAAGGGGCACTGGAGTGCTCAGTAGCCTCTACAGCTCACCAAGGAGTCTGCATGCATTAACTCTCATTAGAGATTTCTGACAGCTTGATTTAAAAGAAAGAAAAAACTTACATAATTGTAATGAACTTGAGCAGCTTACAAATGTCACCAAAACAGACTACCCACAGACTATCATATGATTTTGTTTGCCATTCTTCTCTTCTGATAACCATTTCATCTTTTGGATGTATAAGTCAGGATACAGTAAGAAAATATTATAAAAACATCCCACATTTGGGAGGGAGAAATGCAAATACTAAAATCTTCACACTATTTAAAATTACCTGAATAATAAGTGTACTATTCTGTCATTTTAACATCTAGAACATTACTACAATAAAATCGTAAAAAATAGTTTCATAAGTATGAGCAAGTTGATTTTAGGGATCTCCACAATGCATAGAACAGATTGAAAACTTCTAAGAATCAGATAATCAGCAGAGAAAGTTGATTAAGTTCTTACAACTCCAATGACAAGTCTGGCAGAGTCAAAATACTTAAATACAAATCTGTGCTGAGAAATGATCCCAAAATACACTAGAAGTAACAAAGCTGAGCACTCACGAGGGAAGTTGTACTTAAAGCAGGTTAGAGCTACAATCATCCATTCAGCTCGGGTCTCACAGAATATGACAACGGTACTTTTTGGGGTCAGTCCAAGGGCAGTCAGTCCATTCCCCAAGCAAGTAATTTTCTCATTTACTTCTTCATAGGATAACCATCTGTAAGTTCCTAAAATTAACTGGAGAGGAAAAACAATGAATTTTCATGACAAGAAGCTTCTGGTATAGCTCTACCAGCTGATGTGAGTTGGTGCCTAACAGCATAAGCATGCACACTGCCATTCATTAAAAAATTGCTGTCATTTTTTTTGAAGTAGAATAAATAGTGCATCCTGTATATTCTGTTGTTCCTGAACTACCGTAAAATGAATGGTTTATTACATGATGACTGAGGAAGAGCTCTAAAGGGACGTGCATTGCTGAGGTAAGCTACAAAGCAGCTCAAAACCAAGTCAGAATTAAATAAAAAACTGTAAGTTTTACCTTTTTGAATACTTTTCCATTTGGTTGCATTTCATTTTCTTCACTCAGTATTTCCCTAGTTCCAAGACAGTCCTTCTTCCCAAACTTTGCTAAAGCATGGTCAAAGAGCTTGTCCAGCGTGTCTGCTCCAGGGATGTTTATGTTTGCTAGAGAGTCCAGGTGAGTGACAGAGCGGTAGGGGCTCCCAGGCTTGTCCGAGATGGGTTTAGCTTTTAACCGTTTTGCCATAGCCTTTTTCTTCTTGGCATTGGTAAGAAAATACCAGGGAATAAATACTAGCACACTGTACAACCAGATCAACAAGTACACAGGCAGCAAGAGAATGGCACACACTTCTAGCCTAAGTTTCATTGTGGGTATTTAAAAAAGAACCTCTCTCATGGAGTTCTGAAGCAGCAAGAGCAAAGCAGCAGCACAGGGTAGTACAGGGAGAAGCAACAGTAGGTGAAGCTTAGGTAGTGCTGATTCAGAGCAGCTGCAAAATTTTAGTAACCTTTGAGAGCCAACAGTGGACACCTGCAGGCGAAGACCAGTGCCAAGCAGAGAGCAGGAAAAAAAAAAGAAAAAAATAATTAGATTAGTAATATTACAGTCAGTGCATTAGTTTTAGTCCTTCTAAGAGCTCACTTCAAAAGCATCACTGCACAATAGAGCGGTGAACCGCTCTGGGGATGAAAGAGATAAATCTGTTCCATACTTGTTTCTTGCATCCACAAATATTTACTTTTCACAGACTTTTCCCTGCTATCTCGGTTTGAATAGTTCAGGGCTGTTGAGATGAAGTCTGTCCTTCACAACATAATATTGTGTTTAAGCTACTTGAGTAATGACACAATTGTGTAATTATGGGAAAGGTCAAGGCTTGTTTTGCCACTAAATATTTGTACTACAGAGAAAAGGTACAGCAGATTGCTTTACTGCTTTTCAGAATATTCTATCAACTTCTATTCAGATTAAAATATATTGTGATATACTCAAAAATAGTATATAGATTCAAAAGTCTACATGCCGCAATCTAAAAACTATATAATATTCCAAAACTGCTTTATTAACTGCCTCAGCAACTGCCGTTTTAATCTCCTACTTTTCAACTATGAATGTCAGACTCTTGGAAAGGGATGATGTAGATTTGTTTTTCCAATTTCAAAAACTACTTCAATACATGCATTTCAAACTCCAAGTATGGAAAACTGAATAAAATTTAAAATAAAGCACAATTTGGCAAGATTTTGTCTGAATGTCAGAGATCTTTTCTCATTAACAAGAACTGGGCTTGAATAAGGACTCGTGCTGAGTGGGAGAAAAACAAAACCATCATGGCAAACCCCAGTATGAGTATGGCCAGCCCACTGACCAGTCTGCACTCACATGTGAGAGACAGGGGTGGTTATCTTTTACCTGGCTGCTGTGCCAACACAGCCTAACACATCACCTATGCTGCCAGAGTGGGAAAATAAAAGGCAAAGGTGCACTAACCAAGGGCAGAACCTCAGACAGGCAGGGGAGCCAGTGACACTGACACTCATCAGATCCCAGGCTGGCATGGACACAATCTGATTAACATAATGGATGAGAATAGGGAAATCCTCAGGGCTCCATCAAGAATTAAAAGAACGTGGGCACACCTCAAAATACACCTTTATTAATATATTTGCCACCCTCAGGTGATGAGGGAGGCTACAATTAACAATTCAGGTTAAACAAGACAATTGCTACTAACGGCATAACAGGTTGGTAGGTTTTTTAATGAGAATTCCAACATATGCAGTTGTGTTGTAGCCAATATCAACATCAACAGCTTTAATGTATGTAAGACTGAGAGATCTGCAAATATTTAAAAGAACATGACCACCATGTTAATTTCTGTAAATACAACTACAGAATAAAATTACTGTTGAATGATAGTATAATAAACTAAGCTAAACTAAGCTAAGCTCAGACTTGTCTAGATGAAAGTATTCTGCATATTTCTTTATATAAAAAATGAATGCTACATTCTTTTCAAAATGTACATGTTTACTCTGCTCTGGTGAACCTCACCATCATCAACCTCAGCAGAAAAGAGATCAATTTACTTCCCAAAGCTTCAGTTCTCTAAAATGAAGGATTATTTGTTTATAATACAAATCTTGTATGATACTTTCATTCCAGTTATTTCAGTGCTCCAAACACAGCAGTTGAGCTTGTATTTCAAAGACAAGCCAGTGATGGCTCTAAGACACTGTAAGGAAACATCAGGGCACACCCATGGTTCCATATAACGCTACAGGTTAAAATAAACCCCAGGGGGAACTCTGGCTGCCCCTCACCTTCCAACAATGAGCATATGACCAGGCACACTGACTTGGATAAAAAGCAGAGTTGTTGGACTACTGTGAATTATTTAACATGAGACAGTACTACAGCTTTTCTGTGGGCTGAGTAGGAGTTTGTTTAGAAGGGGTCCTACTGTGAAACACTACTGGTCTAATAATCACAAACTGGCTAATTTACAAAGGGAAGAGAGGAAGGTTGCCCTTCTTTCATTTTGGAATTTCAGTTAATTTGAAATACTTTAAAAAGAGTTCATAAAAACAGAACACTTATCTAATTTGTATGTATTTGTAGTAATTTAAAAGAGAATCACATTTCTATCCTAAAAAAAATCAGTTGCAATTCTTAAAAGATATCAGTTGGAAAAACTTAGTGAGTCCCAAAAAGAACCTTGACTTTTTCCTTTTTCCTTTGAACATGCTCATGCAGAACCTGACACACACACACAGAGGTACTTACAAGGGATCTGACAGTGACGACCGAGTTTTTTTCAGTGTTGATGAGATCTATAGTAAAACAGAAAAAAGAACAAATTGTTTTTTCGCCTTGCAGAAAGGAGGAATCTTTAGAACTTCCACCCTACTGCTCCTAAGAAGCACAGGCTGTGAATTCAGACAGAGGTGCAACACAACCCATGCAAGGGAGAGCAGTCACATAACTGGAAAAGATTAAGCTTCCAAACTACACTGGACAGACAAGAGATGAAGCTACCAAAAAGGAGCTTAATTTATGTGACACTACTGCCTCTCTTCCCTATTTAAACATGTTCTGAATAAAATTATGAACAGAAGCTTAATGCAATTTAATTACCAAAAAGACAAGGAAGACACTTTCACATTGCATATAGTCTATTCTTCTAACTTAAGGCAGAAACAAGAACACCTTTGTCACTCTTGATAGATAAGTATCAGTAGAAACATGAACTCAGGACTACCCATGGCACACACTGCCCAAGAGAACATGAAGTGGATTTGGGGCATTGAGGTAAGAGAAGAGTTTCCAGAACAAAAGCATGTTTATGGAAGCAGTGAGGCCTCACTGATCCCATGACCAGTGCAATAAAAGATGGCTGTGTGTAACTGCAGAAATAAGGCTCCAAGAAGTCTACTGCAGAAAGCTTTAACTGACATTTAACCTAGTTATATTTTAATACCCTTCCCCATAAGTCTAATATTTTAATCAGTTTTTACAGACTGAAACCAAGTTAAAGTCCCTTGCAAAATTCTCCTACAAAGATTTTCTCTTGAAATATAAAGAAGAGGTGCTAGAATGTTTTTAGTGTTACTGGCATTTACATGTGGCTGTATAAGATTTTGATCTATTGCAGGATCAACCCAAACTTGTGCTAAATAAATATTTATCACATCTTACTGCATATAACAGACTCACATACTCAACATGCAAAAGTACCTCCATACCAATTGTATTCAGTTGGAAGCCAAACTTAGCTATTCAAATTACACCTTATGCCTTCAATCTCCTACTTAATTAGACTTTAAGAGAAAGGATAAGATGCAATGTTCACATCAATGCACCATCAAGGACACTTCAAGGTAAGACAACTACATATTACTGAAGTGTTAACAGTCATGTTCTCCATAAATTTCTTCATTCCGTATAATAAAATTTAATAATAAATAAAATTTAGCACTCATGAAAAATTTCACAGTAACAAGATGAAACTGTTATTTAACACCGGAATATTTAGAATATGTATTATTTTCTATTGGTTTACAAAGCTCATTATTTCTCTGGAGTGTTGAATAGAACTAGCCTGTTTAGATGCTTATCTAGCTATTTTAGAAACAGCAGAGCTTCCAGTTCTTGATGCAGGAAATGCATGTTCCCAAAAAGAGCAGCGTGCATCAGGCATGACTACAAGAAAAAAACAAACCAAACAAAAATAATGTGTTTCTCTCTTACATAGCTGGTTTTCAGTATCTCCAAAGGATTTTCCTCAAGTGAAGCAGTTTCTATCAATTTTAAAATGGTCTGGAGTTCATTTAACATTTGCAGTGACATGTCACAGTGTTCATACTGGAAACCTCACTCATGAGGTAATGTTTTCCTTACAGCTGTTATTTGCTGGGTGTTTACAAAAATTCTGTAGTCCAAGCTTACTCCTGACTGACACTGTACTTTATGGGCTGCTACAGATAGAAGAGATGTTATCTGAGTATAATCTTTTATATCCTTAACTGAAAGTTTCAGACAGATATGCAACACTCTACTCCTGGCCTGTAGCCAGGGCCACAGAACAGAGTCTGAAATCAAAGCACAAGAGACATTCCTCTCTTCCTAATTGAACTCAAATCTAAGAAACAACTGGCAATTATATTTTTTAATATAGAAAAATAGCTTTTAAATAGTCACTAAAACTTATGGGACTAAGAGCAAAAGTGTGTATGGGGAACAGAGAGAGGGTTTATGCCTCTGAAAGTGACTATTTTTAGAGGAGGAAATGCCCTAATCTTCTCTGCATTTGACTCTCCAAACTGAACAGAATCAACTTACTCAGCATTTACACACACTACTAGAATTTTTAAGTGTAACTCAAAATCTGAAGAAGTACCTGTAGCTAGAAATTTCATTCCATGCAGTTTAATATTAATAAGGCAGCAAATTATTACCTTCACTAGGAAAGGCTTTAATTAGCCCAAGCCCAAAACATTCTAAAGGCTTAATAGTCAAAGTATATGAACAATACTGTTTATTGTCTTTCTTCTGGTGTTAAAAAGCTTGCCAGGGATCCAATTTGCTACAGAATAACATGATTAGAAGAAAACAAAACTTCTTTTTCTGTCTGCTCCAAACATTGCACTAGGAAAGTCATCTAGTAAGAAAGATGATATTAGAGAGGAAAAGGGTTGTGTGCTAGTTTGTGAAGAAAAATTGCAATCTGCAAAGCAGGTTGTTTTTAGTTTAAAAGCAACACCAGAGGAAGTCTGGTTTCTCTACCCCAAAGCTCTTGCCAACTTCAAATGGAGACACAATTCTGGCTTTAGTGTAAGTGCTCAGGGCTGACTCCTGTCAGGAAGTTCTGAAATCTTCCAAAACAATCCAGTATGAGTAAGAAACAACCGTTTGTGGAATCTCTCAAGAATGCAGGCAGATCTAAACATTTTGGAAACCACAGTGAGCATTCAGGATTTGTAACTGAAAAAGTGGTTTTACACAGTAAAAAAAAAAAATTGAGTTGACCTGAGTAAGTTTGTGGGTGTTCAGTTAGTCAGTTTTTGGAGGGCTACTTAGTCAGTGTTTAGCTGTCCTGAATGTGCTCCAGTACAGGACAGAACAAGACTGGGATTTCAGAAAGAGATTAAACAAAGACTAAGAAATACCACATTGCCAGGAAGATGCAGCACAATAAACAAATGAGTGTATACTGTCAGACTCTACAAGTTTTGATTTTCCAGATTTATACCTAACACACACAATAATTAGAGCACATTTCTACAGCTGAAAGACTGTGATAAAATAGCAGTAAAAGTTAGAAGAATCTGGTGACTAATTACAACTTAATTTGGGTTGGAAAGATTGTAGGAAAAGAAACTGAAGGAAATTACTCAGTTTTTACATCATGTTGGTGTTTTTATAAAAACAAACTCCAGCAATATTAATGCAAGTTACTCATGGCAGGAAAAAGTTCATGAGGTCTCATTTTTCTTTCTTTCTCACAGGCATGTTTCTACATACTTTCTTCTTGCACAGTTTGGTACATCACAAACAGCAGTGAAAATTCAGAGAAAGCCTGACCAAACCTAACCAATTTTCAGAAGTACTTCTGTGCTCTGGCAATGCAGTAGAAGCTCAAAGCCTGAGAGTTTGAGAGCTCTCACTGTGCCTGTACAGTGTAAATACTGGTACCTATGTCCTAACAAACAGGAAGAGGGGAAATCAGTTGTAGTGGATCCTGATACAGGTTTAAATATATACATTCTATTTGAAATAGCAAAATCACAAGTAGTACTAGGAAACAGTTTCTCTTACTGCTGCTTAAAAAATAGTTAACACAATAGCTTACTTAGCTAATAGCAAAGGTAAGATTTGTTTTCGGTTTCAAGAAAAATATTGTTGTCCTTTATATTCATTACTTCTGTTTATTACCTCAGAACATATATGCACTTAAAGTCAATCAGAAAAAAAAATTAAAAAATCAATTTGTTAAGTGTCAAACATCTATTGGTGCAGTAAGAACTGTAGTGGAAGCCAATTATCTAAGAGCCATGTGTGAAACTCTCTCCTAATTTGTAATATGAGGGCAAGCAAATATTTGGTGAAAGGGTAAGAGCTGTTTGCATGCCCTAAAGGTAGAAAACGTTAAAGGCCTAGGCAAGATTTCACAACTGAAAACTGTCCATTGAGACTACACTGAATTGGGAAGGTACCTCCACTGACCCCCCTGTTCCTTTGTCTCATCCGTGAGTTCCTGGGGCTCTCTCGCTGCAGCACTGCCTCTCCCACAGGCCGCACCCAGCCTGCCCCAGCTGTGTGCTCTGGCCACAGCCTGGGCTGCAAAGGCTGTCAAGCCACAGAACCACAGAATGTTAAGGGGTTGGAATGGACCTCAAAGCTCGTTTTGTTCCATCCCCCTGCCCTGGGACACCTTTCACCAGAACAGGTTGCTCAGGGGCCCAGCCAGCCTGGCCTTGAACACTTCCAAGTGTGGAGCATCCACAGCTTCTCTGGGCAAACTGTGCCAGGGCCTCACCATCCTCACTGTAAAGAATTTCTTCCTGTTATCTAACCTAAATTTTCCCTCTTTCAGTTTGCATCCATTTGGCCTCATCCTCAGGATGAGGCCCTCTCTGGCTCCCCTGAAGGACCCTTCAGGTACCAGAAGGGGCTGTGAGGTCTCCACACAATCTTCTCCCAGCCGAACAGCCCAGACTTTCTCAGCCTGCCTCCACAGGGGAGGTGCTCCAGTCCTCTTAGCAACTCCATAGCCTCCTCTGCACTTGCTCCAACAGCTCCAGATCCCTCTCATGTTGGACACACCAACATACACACACCAACTGTGTGATACTCCAAGCTGGGTCTCACAAAAGCAGGGCAGAGGGGAGAATGACCTGGTCAATCTGAGTTACAGCTCTCTGAATGCACTCACTGTGACTGATGGCAAACACAGCTGTTTCAGTATCTTTTTTTGTGGTAAGGGAACTGAGAGGCATCTTTTTGTTTCACTGGCATTTTAATTAATGACTAGGCTAAAAACCAGCAGCTTGGACAGAGAGTATTCCAGAAGAGGATGGAAAAGGAGAAACCGTGCAACTGAAAAATACTGTTATTACCAACATCTATAAAATATACTTGGACTACAGGAAAAAAAAAATAAAAAGAAATGCATATTCTATGCTAATAAAGAAGTGTGGCAGTCTGATCCCTCAACATACACCCCTATCTCATCAGGCGTTATGGCAAATGTTACTCTGCTGTTCCAACAGCAGACGTAAATGTACTGTTTCAACCCAACTTTTTAAAACATGGACACAAAAAGACCTGCAGTACGAACAAGGTCAAATTTCAGAGGACGTGACCATGGAAGACTCCAGCAATGGCTCTGTAAACAGCCAAATAAGAACTGATAATCTTCCCTCCCACACACAATAAATACACAAGGGACAGACTAGCTAGTTCTGTGTTTAGCTGCACAACCATTTTGCAGCAGAAGGTTGTGACTTTTGTGGGTCTGATGATCCAGCTAGTGAGATTTAAGTTATCATCTTTTACTCTCTGATTCTTTCTCAATAGCAAACTGCTTCAAAAAGAATGACCTCTCCTAAGATTGCTGAATTACATGGTGTAGGAGATCAAATCAATTTGAGACTCACAGATGTAAAGCCCTATTTGCCATATCTTCCCCTGCATTTCAGGGCACACTGAAAGTAACTGATGTACAGTGTTAACAGTCTTCAAAGCCAGATGTAATATTCCTGTTTCTAGAATACTACTGGATACTGCAGCTTCAAGTTACATTCATACTTTCTAACTCATTTTTTGCTTCTAATTGCTAGGTGCTTCCCTGGGCCTGGTGATCTTCATTTTTATCTGTTTTCAGATATTATCAGCATTAGAAACATAAGCATTGACAAAGATTGTTTAAGAATTAGGGTGATCTCCCATCTTATGCTTCCAATGATCATCTCCACAATAGCCTTTGACTAATGTAAGGAAATTAGGATGCCAGGTGCTTTTTGTTTTGCAAGTAAAGATGGGGAAAATAATCTTCCTGGGTGTTTTTCAGAATTTGATTCATAGAAAATATATTTATGCTTGTCCCAGTTGGATACAGCTGCTTCACTGACTTCTGAGGTGCATGCATTCAAGTTCAGACCCTGATGAAGTTAACAGTATTAGAGTTGGGTAGATGTTAATGATATTTTCCTCAACAAGCCAGAAAATTCATTAATGAGGTTACCCTAGCTGCACAAATATTAACACTTATTTCCTGGCCCTGAATCTGGTGCGTCACCAAACATCTGTCAGCACAGCTTAAGAGGAATTCTATGTGCTCTTGTTATGACGCAATAGAAAGACTTAAAATGGCATTTTCCATCATCCAACAAAATAGTATCATGAGTCTCTCCTAGCTCTTGCTCTTACATAGTAAGAAAGTAAACACTGAACTATTCTCTTTTAAATAGGATTTAGGTAATACATTTGTCTGACCAAAGCTTACAAACATGAACTCAAGAGAGGCAGTCATCAAAAGCTACTTCCTTTATTTATAAGTTTCCTGCAATCTAGCAGCACAGCTCTGTATTAACCTTTCTGTGAAAGGAGAAATTCAAGCAGCCAAATATTGAAGTGCACGAGCCCAAGTGCAGTCTGGCAGGGAAGCAAGCAGTGTAATGACAGGGATCATCCCACTGAGAGTCTGGCAGCGTTAACCTGTGCTCTGCTGCAACCCAGGCACAGCAACGGACTGCAGCAGCTTCTCCTTTCGCTGCACTTACCCTGATAAGAAACTTCTCTTTAAATGTCCTGTCAACAGCAACTGTTGTGCAATTTAACAGACTGAAGTTCCAAATACAATTCTCTATTCCTTCTGGGAGCCTGACTGGATTTTCAGCTTTCACTTTTGCAAGAAATGCTGCCACTGATTTTACATTTACCTTCCTTGCTTTTCAGAAGCTCCATCATCTCTATCATTCACATTAGGGTGTTTTCTTCCCAGAAATGGGCCATAATTTAGGTAGTGAAATTAATTACATACTTAAAAAAGGAAGAGGGCAGAGTAAATGCTCCTCCCTGTGTACTGCACTAGTAGTCTTTCATCTACCAAAAAGTGTACTGTAGGCTGGGAGAGATTTTTCTAAGGTTTGTATGGGTTTTTCAAAATTCTATGGGGACAGTCTACAAGAAGAGCACTAGAGCTGGAAAATATGCTTTCCTTTTCCTTTCCCTTTCAGGAGCTCACATTCAAATGCAAATTATTCGCTTTTTTGACTAAGCAAAAAAAATATAAAAAATTAGGCTTTCTTATTTACATTTTGAAGAAAGTCTCTCCTTGCAGACATTCTGATATACAGATGACCGGGTGTGCACTTAAAAAACCACAAGTTTACGAAAGCTGCCCCCACCCATGGTCATTTGAGATGGTAGCCCCTGAGATTTCAAGCACGAGTCATCTCTATTTTTCATTTTCATTGTGTAATAAAAATGCTTCGAGGGTCAATAAACACTAGGAGCTTTCGGAACAAGCATAGTTTAATCTTTTGCACAGATTTACAGCATCTTCCAGTGAAAAAGAGATTATATTTTTTGTATGTTTAAGGAACTGAATTTTATTGTAGTCTTAATGCACAACTTTAGCAGTCTATTGCTTGGTTCATATTGAACCTACCCCATTACTTTCTAGCTAAACATACTTAGATTCATTTCTAAGTATTCATCATCTGTAGATCCACATGTGGAATTCCCAAGTCGTAACAAGACAGGACTACATACTGCAACTTTTTGCTTGAACTGACTAAACTTTTTGTGACTGAACTTGCTTTCTGCTACTTTCATGTGCTTTATGGTAAACTTAGATATCCTTAGGGTACATTTTTGTTAATAACATTATTTGGCAATTTCTATCAAGGAAGGCAATTTTACTGCCTTACTGTGTCATAACAGTTCTTTGATTTTTATCTTCACTTCAAAGAGGAAGTGATATGACCAAACAAATCCCATTACATTTTCTCCTACAAGGCAAAGTGCTTGTTCAAGTTTTTAGATTTAACAACTCTAAACACTATTTACTTCAAAACTACTCTGAACATAAACATTTATACTAAGATAGGAGAACACAGCAGAAACAAGCACAATTCTTCAAGATGTTTTTTAAAAAAATGCAGGAAAAAATACCTCTGAAACAGTTTTGAACATTACCACCCCCCAATAAATGTGGAAGCACACATTTATTACGCTTCTTATTTACAGACATGAAAGTATTTAAGGTGTACGGTTTCAGAGGCAGAAGTATTTGATGTTCTTAGTCCAGAATATCCAAACAGCTTTTGCAAAGCAGCAGAGGGGTAGAGGATCACACATTCCAGGCCTGAGCTGGAACTGTCTCTGGCCAAAGAGCTGTGTAACCACATCACAGTGGTCCTATCATGCCCTACCCCTCAGCAAAACATCCTAGCACAGGACAGCTGGGCACTAGCATGGCCACAGAGCTTCCTGAAAGGAATTTGTTCAGATCCTGACAGTCCGGAAGACAAAAAAGTGTGTGTGACTATTTGCAGCAAAGCACATAGCTTTGATGGCATGACTTTTATTTAGCTAACTGGATAATTTTTGAGTATGAATAAAGCAGCAGTAGCAACTGCAGAAGAAAAACTGGGCAGACCTAGACTAAACAGACAGTAAAGTGGTCTCAGACAAATTTTGAAGGAAGTTTCAAGAGGAAACTGATGCTGTTGACCATTCTTTCAACTTATTTTTAGGAACTTTTTGTTCTGAAAAAGGGACAGAAAAATCCTTAGCATGATACAGTGTATCACAACATCATGTTAGTAATAAAAATACCTAGTAATTTAGTTTCTTAACAAATGCAACAATACTCAGAAAGCTAACCGTCAAAGTGTGTTTCTAATTCAACTTAAAAATACACCGTCCCCACTTCAAGTCTATCAGATTGATCCTTACAGTGATGGGAGGACAAATTTCCCTGTTGGAAGTTTTGAGTAAGGGTTATTTATGCCCACTCTCTAGTTATTGTCAATCTTGCTGCTCACTAGCAGACATAAAAAAACAAGTCACTTTACCTTGAACACAACTGCAATTCAAATGTTTCTAGGTAAGCAGGTTGAAAAACTCACGAAAAATCTAAAAAAACCCCAAAACCATTATATAGTGAAAATTCTAGGTCCTCTAAGTTACAAATGTATTTGAATAGACCACCCAACCCACACTTTTCCTGGCTTGGTAATAGGAGCTTTGTCAGCTGTTGGTTGTCAATGCCATTTGTACAATTGCAAAACATAACCTGTTCCTTGAAAACATGGAACAGGGTGTTCAGATGCTGTACTGGTCAGGGGATACAACTAGAAGCTCATTACACTATCATTTTCAATTTTCACCTCAGTTTTATGTTCTGAGCACCTTCAGGAGTTTCAATGATGAAATGTGCTGCCAAAAGCGTGCCAGACAAAAAGTCTTCATGTGTACTCTTGGCTAAATCTGGGATCAGACTGCTTTTAACAGCCTCAACTGTAAAGCTTCAGCAACCCAATATTCAAAGCTTACCTTTCTGAAAGATAAATCTAGTTAATGCTAGGCAAGTTACCAGTGTATTTCTCATTTTCAGCTACCTAGGAAAATGATAAACTAAAAGGGGTAATACATTACAAATTTATCAAACTGTTCTTCCTGAGGAACACCAATGAATCAACTTACAGAAACAGACAACAGAAACCTTATCCGCCATGGCC
Source organism: Lanius collurio (assembly GCA_020086605.1). Classification (NCBI taxonomy): domain Eukaryota; kingdom Metazoa; phylum Chordata; class Aves; order Passeriformes; family Laniidae; genus Lanius; species Lanius collurio. The sequence goes on along the minus strand of JACBWW010000057.1, from coordinate 393,422 downwards.
TTTCAGGGAATAATACATCCTCCCTTTACCTTTTCATCCTGGACACAGAGCATGACCCAGAAAGGTGGGAAAACAGCTGGTGTGGTAACATGATCAGGACAGAGTCTTACACAGAACAGTCAAAAATAAGTGTATGAGATTGTCATTCATCAAACAACTTTTGAGCATTCAAATAACCTGAACTCATTCAAGGCTGGAATGAGTTTTTTTTTCTTCAGTTATGTCAGACAGAAACTGCCAGGTGTTTATCCTCTCTGCTTCTAGTTAAGTTTATGGAACACTCAACTAACACCATAAAACACTCTGTATAGGTACTGTTATTGAAAGACATGAAAAAAAAACAGGTCTGAAAGACCAGCCAGATGGAGAACTGGCAATCCCAGAATGGCAAAAAGTAGCATACAAGGAGGATGCTCTGCATAGTTTTCTAAGGCATAACCTTGCTCTGAGCCCTGTTCCAGCTCCCACAATCTCACTGCTTTTTACTTGAGCACAGCAAACTTAGTTTCACTTTCCAATTGTTCCTCTTGCCTGTGGCGATACATTTCATAAGGAAAGCACTTTTGACCAAGTTGTTCAAACAAAGGAGCTCATAAAAATGCAGAAGTATTTGCATGCTTATGAAATAAACAGATAATACATTTTCATAATGAAAATTAAACACACCTATCAAACAAAGGCATAAAATCAAGGCTATCAAGTTCAGTATTAATATACCCTAAGTAAATACACAGTATGAATCAGCAGTACATAAAATTGGCTTCATGGAAAGCAAAGTGCCAAATGACAAACTGACGGGATACTGTGAGCAGATAGAAACTACTCCATCCTTTCTACTTCTACATCTGGTGCAAAAAGACCACAGACACCACAAACCAAGATCTCTTCCTTCTTTATAATTTTTCTTTATATTTTTGTATCACTTTGCTGTTAGTTGATGTTACCACTAACTGTTTATTCTTCAACATAACATTCAAAGCTATAGAAAATACTGTTTTAAGACTATACTTTACCTATACAGGAATGCAATTCTTTTAGTATGTGCATTTTCATTGTGTAGGAAAACTAAAACAAGAAGTGCCATACTAGGAATAGAAAAGAGGTTAGAGAGCTTTGTATTCAAAGCAATTTTTTAGGATACAACAGAACTTCAGCAAATTACTTCAGTGATTTGACATAAACATAACCTCATTGTAAGGCAGACTCCAAATGAGAAGTGAACAGTGCAACAAGGGGTTTGGTTCCCTGAGTCTTCAAGTTTAGGCTCATGGCAGGTGAGTGAATGCAGATCTGGACTGTGGTGATGCCACCTGGGCTGCACTGGCTGTTCCCCTGGGCTGCAGAGTCTGCAGGCAGCCGGTCACACAGAACCTGCACAGGCTGACACTGCTCCCCATTCAGTCCCACCAAGTACCACTGGCAGGAGGATGTGGTCACCTTGGTTTAGTTCTGCTGACACACAGTTCTGTTCTTTCAAGAACTTGAAGTAAGCCTGAAAACAGAGATACAGCACAAAATGGAGCTACTGCTGAACAAATTAGCCTCTACCTATTTGTTGCTGCACCAAGCTGTCCTCTCTTTTGTCAGGAGCCAGAGTGAGAGTGTTGGCTGTAGCCTTTGCAAACTTAGTGCATCCATGGAAGTGTATTAGGGCAACCAGAAAAAAAAAAAGGTAACCAGAAGCTGTACCATGATATATAACCTCCTTTTATCTTTACCAAAAGCCAAAAAACCTCCCAACCCAAGCCCAACCCTCCTAGCCACTTTTAAAAATTTTATTGCAGATTAATTTTATACACTCCAAAATACTTTAATAAGCATAATTTTTTACTCATGGAAGGTCAGGAATTTGTAATCTTCCTAATCCAAAGTGGCTGTATGGTAGCCAGCTGCCAAACTGTCAGCTTAAGCTGTGAAACAAATGCTTTCATTCATAAATTTTGGGGATTTTGCTGTGAGCCAACCAACATTCAGCTGTGATACGCTGTGTCCAGCTCTTCAGACTGAACGGGCATGTTTGAAATAGTGACATTTCATAGGCTGCTCAACTCCTCTGGCTACCAAGACAAATAGAAGAATGACTCACTGTGTATTCTACTTATCATGTGCTTTAGGTAAACTGAACTTTATATGATCTTTTCCAAAACTATTGCACATATGACTGCTGTGGAGGAAACAACAAAGTATTCACTGGATCCCTCAGACAAGGTGAAGTGTTTCAGTAAATTTGACCAGTTACATCAATCTGCCTTTTTTTTTTTTTTTTTTTTTCAGACAGATACTTGCACCCTCTTACCAGCAAGAACCATACAGGTTCCACGTATTCTTACCAGCTTCCTTCAGCCCTACCCACTCAACAGGAGACTGATGTCAGCACACATTTAAATATGCAAAGACTCCTGCTGTATGTGCTACCTGCCATGAATATGTACAATAAAATGGTGAACTACAACACAGGGTGAAGTTAGAGCAAACACTTTGTAGTACCTGCCTAACTGGACAGTAGTGAGTGCTCTTTGTATTTGTACAGTGGCTCCTAGTGCACAGAAACAGACCTAATAAATAAATTACTGTTTTGCAAATCATATAACATCTCCAGTCAAGACTTGTAGCCAGATAAGCAATCACCACATAAACACAAAAATTATTTATTTTGAGGAAGTTGTTATATTAGCAAACACTGTGGTATAGGAGGCTTGCTATTGAACTGAGTAAGCTGGATGTAGAATGGGCAACTCAGCTGCTCAGTCTCCAAAAACACAACACACCTTTAGCTTTTCACTTTTTTCCAGGCTAATCAGTACATTTTATCCAGAACCACAAAAGATATCTGTTATGTTACAGCAGAGCACCTCCTATAAAAAATTCAAGCACAGGAATCAACAGGTGTGCGTGGAGAACACAGAGATGATGGAATGAAGGACACCAGGCTCCTCCAGTGCCTACAGCAGGCTTGTGGTGAGAGCTGCCTGCACTGGGCATAGAGTCCAAGGGACTGTAGCTAGGGGCCTTTGGGTGCCACAGCAGGACAGGGACATGCTGGAAAACAGCCACAGGAAAAGCTATCAGATACATCAGCACAGCAGTGTTTCTGTCTGTAAAAGCATCTGTACAGCTGAGGATAGTAAAAATTCACTTGCACTAGCACACTGTTAAAGCAAACCTAACACAAGTGTTAAGGCTGTTCTTACTGTAGTGCATGACAAAGATTTTCTGGAAGCTGTGAAGGAAGTGCCTTAAGGCACACAGGTGCTCTGCAGAAATCAGCTATTTGTTTTATATTTCTTTTCCAAGAACCTGAACTGGGAAATACAAAATAAACATGCTTATAAACTACCAACACAGAAGAGAATTTATCTTTGTGGCATTACATACTTAGTATTATAATTTATTCAGTTCCTCTCTATGCCAATATTTTTCTTCTCTGAGCAGGATTTCTTCAATTAAGGCCCTTAAAAAAGGCTTTAGGGTCACTTACCAAGAAGGACAGTTACACAGCTATTTTAGGGGCTACTCTGACAATGAGCTGAGTAGGATACAAGGGATGTATCAGTTACAGCAGTGCCAAGGTGAGCAGAGGCATGGCTAAAAATACAACTATTTGGGGATGGGAGGAAATACTACATTAAATCATCATCAGCATGTGGGTAATTGACTTTTTTTTTTTTTTTTTTTTGAGTCGTGATGTTTAAAGGTCAAAAATTTCAGCATGAAAATTAAAGTGTTCAGGCTCTCGGTCCCCAGTGACCCCAACCCCAGTGATGTCAAACCACAAGTGGGTGTGTAATGGGCACTGCTGACAGCACCAGAGCCCAGCCTTGCACCCACAGCACACTCATAGACTGCCATGGAAGAGCAGCAGTCAGTGAGAACCTTAGCTAAAGGCACTACTGCCACTCCAGTTACTTCTCTAATGTTACACAGCAAACACCCAAACAAGCAGCTGTATAAACTGGATATTGAACTGCTGAAACTGAGCCACTGTATCTAGAGGGAAACCTCAGTGAAGATGTGGTGCAGGATGCACCTCTTGTAGCTTATAATGTGGCAAAAACAGTTTGGAAAAAAAAAAAAGGCCATCCTTTCATGTTACTTCAATCTACTTTTGTGTCCCCTAGAATATAAGTCACATTCATTAAGCACAATTTAAATTTAAAATGCTATGCAATTGGGTGAAGTGCATTGCCAAGTGGAAAAAAGATCAGAATACACTATACTAACACTACTTTCCCTTTAAAATGGGTTACACTGTCTTGTAAAATTGCTTAAAAACACCCAAACAAAAACCAGGCCTGCTATACAGATCTAACAAGTACTTTTGCCAAACACAACCATTAGCTAAATGTCAAAACTTTTACATGTTGACCACACTTATACTACAACAAAGGAAGGGGGTAGGGTAAATGTATCATTAACAGGTATTTTAAAAATAAAGCATTCATTTCTTATAAGTTTAAATAATTTTTAAAAAGAAATCATCTTAACACAAGCATTTCTGTAACTGTCTTGGTATTGCTCACTTACAAAATTATTTTCTGTAGTAAGGGGAGTTAGACAGAACACCACTTCAGTGTTATTAAAATGATAATTCAAACATCTCTTAATTAGTACAAGCTGTAAGAGAACAAGTACTGGGATGTAATGTGCTATTTTAAGTCTGTCCTTGCAGTGTTAACTAGTTTCTAATTTCAGAATCTTTCAAGCATACCTAGGTTATTTTTTAAAATGATAGCCATATTAATATTCTACTTGCCATTATACACCTATGCTATAAAACATTCCTGATTATCAGTGTTTGGAAATAAGGGCATTTTCCCTGTACACTAACAAAAGTGATGAGCAAAAATCATGAGATGACCTGCAGCCTCATTACAGTTTCAAGTAAAACAGATGTGCATACAGGCCTTCTGCTCCACGTTTTGACACAACAGCTGCCATTGCCAGACCAATGAATTTATAATAAGAACTTAAAGAGAAATATAAACCTGTAAGGAAAGTAACAAGTATGCTTTTAAAAAAAAGATGTTTTACTGATGAAGCAGCAATGTACTATAGGGAATCAATAGTCACATCAATATACTTTGAAGGAAATCCTAGAAATCCTAGTTCATTAGTTTTGTCCTCACTGAACAACAGTGGTATTCAAGTATAACAGATTTAAGAGTCTCGGATTTAAAGCGATAACTAAGGATCCACCTTGGATCACTTTAAATCCGAGACTCTTAATTCTGTGATAATTGGTGGATCACTTTATCTCTACCTTGGAGATAAAGATACCTCACCTTGAAGCCTGGTGAACTCCCAGATGTACAATATCCCTTCATTAAGTATTAACTGTACTATAAAACCCATGCAAAAATTTATTTTTTAAAAAATAATTTCTCAATATCTAGGATTCCTTAAAACCACTTTACTGAGATTAAAAGTATCCTTTGATTTCAGGGGCAAGTCTGAGTGCTTAGTTCTATCTGAAGCAAAACAAGCAAAACAATTCCTCACATCCTTCACATTACACAGCTGTTACTCCAAATAGAAAGCAAATAAAATGCACACTGACTTTTTGAAGCAGCAGTATACTCTCCAACCTCACATCCGTCCTGAGCAACTCATGCACTCAAACTTTAAAAATTATCCATTATATAAACTATCTGACAACATGATGGCTGAAGGAAAACACTTCCCATCTTTCCCAGTCCCATGCCCACAATCACCTTTCCTTGCTTGTTCTGTTCCTCCATTTCCCAACACTGCCTGTGCTATTTATTTCCTTACTTAAAAATGGTTCAATGTGCCTTTGAGGTTTCTGCTATATTTGGGATCATCTTAAATAACTCTCCAGACAATTGTACCATCAGGCCTTGCACTCAGACACTCCACTCTGCAGGCTCACGGCCTTAACCAGCCTGGGTCTAGACATTGCCAGGGTTGGAGCATCGACAGCCCTCCTGGGCAACCTGTGCCATTGTCTCACCACCCTCACAGTAAACAAAAAGTTGATGCCAGCCCCAGCTCAGTCCTGACTTGGAAGCTACTCTGGGCTGTGGCGGCACAGGTCAGCAGCAGCAGAGTAACCTGAACAGGAGACAGGCTCCCTATCTAGGGCAACAACAACAGCATGAGGAATTTCCACCCCCACCACTCATTCCTAACCTCTGTCTCATGCACTTGGTCAGGTAAATAATGTTATGCACACCTGGCACACAATTGAAGCTGTATTTTGATTATGAGTGCACTTCATATGCAGTACTAGGTAGGAACTGATAGCCCTAATAAAAGTGGGGCAGAGAAAGCAGAGCTGCTGTAGTTTATTTAAGTTCTGCCCAACCATTTTTGTTGATCCCAATGCAGACCACACTAGGTACTTTCTGCAGAGAAGGAAACAAACTGCAGCTCCTAGGCAATACTGGGCAAATCTTTTTCCATGTGGTATCTTTTAGCTCATGTCCATGTAAAATAAGCAAAACCAACTGTCAGCTCCAGCATGTCCAGGATTAAGGCAAGGTCCTCCCCATGCACCACTCAGACTGCAAAGAGCGGTGTGAGAAAGGGTCTTGGTGCTGTCAGGCCCCACAGACCGTTGGAGAAACCCATCACACCACTTCAGTGTGTGCTCTGCTTTCAGTGTAATGCAGGCTACCCCTAGAGAGTGGCCACAAAAGGAGTAACCAGAGCTGCACTCAGTGTTCATGTGCATGTGCTACCTACAGAGCTCAACATTTAGAGGAAACATACAGCTTCTAGGAGCATCAGCAGATTATGGGCAATACTAATTTCCTTCCCCAACCCCCAGCTGAAACAATAATTAAACAAAAGCAACAGCAAAGTACTAATAATCCCTATCCACTGTAAACATAGCTCTACCAGCAGAGGAAAATTACTTTCTTTAAGCTTCCCTTCTGTACAGCTAGCCTATTCCAAATGGAAATGTGAAGGGCAGCAATCCCAATTACATGGAGGAGAGGAGGAGCCTTTAGAATAAAGATGAACACCAAAGCAGTCACTCTGCAGCTGCTCCAGAAGGTAGTAAAATTAAACAGTGTGGACAGCTTTTGAGATCGGCCTTCCACAAAAAAGGCTGAAGACATTGCACCATCTAAGTAACAATCCGATCTATGAACAAATGGAACAAAACCATAAATTTTGTTCCTCAGGAAATTGCTTTGCTCCTTCCATACAACTTCCTTCTCTCCTGAGAAAACAAATGCCCTGAAGCACAGTGACCACATGCTTATTTGAGTATACAACGAAATTTCCCTTAATGATTAACTCCAACTCCTTTTTAGTTTAAGTAATGCCTTACTCAGAAGGGTTTTCTTATAAAGGAGCACTCATTCATTTGTTATTTTAACCACCTAACTCTATTTATCATTAACTTCAATATATTTGCCATGCTTACTTTGCTCAGGCTACTGTTCAGTATTTAATTTGAGTATTAACTTCATTTACAGCAGTGTAAAAGACTGCACCTATTTTATATATATATAGATATATATCATAACATCACCTGGCAGATATCTGCAGCCAAAGCCTTGCCAAAATAGGTTGTTCCAAAGTGGTTTTATAGAAGGGCTGAGGCATTGCCGTTGAGTTAAGCAGAGTTGTCACCTGCTGAGCTCTGCTAATTTATTATGCTGAAAATTTATGGCTGCTGCTGTTGGATTATTCAATGAGCAGCCAATGGGCAGTGCCATCGCTGGCAGTGCATGTTCCAGAGGGCTGTAAAGGTAACACACGAGCGAAGCGTGCATGAGATGCAAACATGTAAATAATGAACACCTCCTGAAACCCCCACCACAGCAGGCTCCGGGGGAACATCATCCGTTTCAAGTTTATACAGTTCTTTAGTTTAAGACAACAATGAAGGGGAACTGGTAAATACAAAGAAATGAGGGCTATGTTAAAAATGCATTAAATATTTTCCAAAATAACTTTTATGTGGAAATATTTAAGGCTTCTGTAGAATTGTATTAAAACACAAAATTTGTATGCATGCACAAAGAGCAGAAGAAATAAAACATGAAATGAAACATCCTTTCAGAGACTGTGGAACTTTGCTACCTATCTTTTAACTGGGTGAAAAGACTGGAGACATGAAAATCTTAAACATATCTTAGGGAAAAAGAAAATCCATGTCTTTAATCACTGCAGTTAGTCTGAGATGATAAATTCCAAAGATTCAAAAAGCAGCACTTAAAGAAAAAATCGTATGTTTCTAAGGTCTATCTGCAGCTTTATTTGCTCATTTTTGCACTTGAAATTAGCAAGGCTACAATTGCAAGTTTGTCTATAATAGGAAATGACAACAGCAATCATATTATTTCTACAACACTCCAAGATGCAACACGTAACCAAGCAAGGACCAATATTATCCTTACCCTGACAATCATCTTTTACCACCATCAGGGGCTTCAACTGTCCATTTACTTTCTATAAAACATTCCTTGACACCGAATTTCTTTGTAACCTCCATCTATATTTACTGAGCATCCTCACTGAACTATTTTGTACTATCACTCCTTTTCTTTCTAACGTAAATGTTTCACATTTAATTTTTTCCCCCAAATGTTATGCACTATAAAGTTAAATACTACAATTATTTCGTTAAGGGACTGGGCAAACAGCAGCACTGGATCAGGAGAGTTCTGTGTAGACAGGGCAGGGGAGCCAGGCAGTACACTTGCTTTTCAAATAAGCTTCAAAAATCCACAAAAGGCATGTTCTAGAACACCAAAAAGCAAAATTCATCACAGGGGAACAAGACAACAAAAATATTCAGCCAGTTTCTTGCTTTCCTTTAACAGGTGTTTTTGTGACGTGGAGCAGAGAAGCATGCGCTGAGCAGTGAATCACCTCTCCTGATCAGCATCAGCCCATCTCCAGAGCCCAACCTCCTCCCCTGCATCCGGGCGGGGAGGGGGGAGGCTCCGAGGGAGGTCAGAGCCCGCCGAGGCACCGGGCAGGGCCTCGGGCAGGCCCAGGGAGCGGCGGGGGACGAGTTCCCGCCCGGCACGGAGCGGGAAAGTAGCGGGCGGCGGGTCCGGCTGCCGGCGGGAGCGACCGCGCTCGGCCCCGCGGGCTGCGGGCAGAACGGGGAACGGCGAGAGGCGCCGGCACTGCCCCGGAGCTGCGGGGAAGCCCTGGAGCGGAGTCCCGGCTCGGGTCGGTGCTGGGGCGGGCAGGGGCGCTCCCGCCCGGCTTCACCCTGGGCCGCCAGCCCGACCCCCGCTCGGCACTTCCAGGCGGCCTTTCCCTGCCTCCACCTGCTCCGGGCAGCGACCGGGCCAGCTCCTGCCCGCCCGTAGCGGGGCGCCGAGCCCCGGCGCATCCTCTCGGCCCGCACCCCCCCGAGCCACGGCCCCAGGGACGGACCTGACCCCGTATGACCCCCGCTCTTCCCCCGGCTGACCCGGCCGCCTCCGCCCCTCCGGCAGCCCCGCGGGCACTCCCGGGATGGGGGCAGCGCCAGCCCCGCGCCCCTCCTCGTGCGCGGGGCGACCCTCCCGCCCCTCGCGGCTCCCCAGATGCTGCCAAGGGACAGCAAGGGGAGCGGACCGGTTCTGCCCTATCCCATCGCACCCCATTCCATCCCATCCCGTCCCTTCCCCGGCCGTCCCACCGCGCAGAGCCCACACTCACCGCGCCCAGCCCCGGCGCTGCCGGCAGAGATCACAACGGTACCGGTGACGGTACCGGCTGCTAAAATGGCTGAGGGCGCGGGGGAGGAGCGAGCCCCGCGCCGCCGCCGCCAGGGCCGCCCAATCCGTCCTCCCTCACTCCGCCACCATGACGCCACCGGGGAAGGGGCGGGGGCGGCCGCAGACCCAGGCCCTGGTCAGTGCTGCCGGCGTGTCCCGAGGTGACCCCGGCGTTCGCAGGCTCATGAGGGAGTGACACGGGACCCCGGCCTGCGGGCAGAGCTCGGTTAGCGCGGCCCCGCTGCGGGGCTTGTTACAGTTCCGAGGCTCACGGAACAGGCCGCGGGGCAGGCGGACCTACGGGCACACGGCAAAAGCCGCTCCAGGAGCCCCAGCCCCGACCCCCGGGCACAGCCTCCCGGGCAGGCTCCAGCTGGAAGCAGCAAGGCCGCCAGTCCGGATCTTTCAGGCTGGAACAGACTGAGGTTTGTAACAGCTCAGAGGTTTGTAACCCGGTTTTGCGTCCTGACAGTCTGGAGACCACCAGGCCCAGTCGGAGGCCCCTTTGGTCTTTACTCAGAGCACAAGAAACGGGTTTCAGCAGCAGTGCTGACGAGAGCAACTGGGATTACTCACAGTGCAGTTCAAAAAGCCAGAGGCTACAAATATCCCCATGATTCATGCAAGAGTTTGCCAGATGGTTTTAGCTGTTTTCGAGTCTTAAGTCTTCTTCAGAGAAGAAGAAAATAACATGCTTCTGACAACACCACTTCTTAATAGCGTGTAAGGGAAGAGGAAACATGCCATGCTGCATCTATGCCGAGCAGAAGTCCAGCAGGATCCTCCCCCGCTCCATATGGAGTGGGACAGAGTGTAAAAAAACAAAATTGGCATATATTACATAGTCATTGCTATATTTAGTAACAAGTTTGCTTCCATAAAGGACAACACCTTACAGGAGGCTAAAATGTTCTGGCAACAACTGCATATGCAATATGGATGTTATATTTAATAATTCTCAGAGAAGCAAAAAGCACATCACTTCCTTGGATAGAGGCTGAGCTGAATCACTGCGTGGGTTTTGCTCTGTTTGCACTTTATGACACTTGAGGCAGTCTGTTATACTCTCACTTTGTTCTAATTTGTTTCAAACCCCATTGTTTTTCTCAATGTCACATCATCAGTAATAAGAGAACTTGGATTACACAAGATGCCCCAAGGCATATCTGTTTCATGCAGATTACTTTTTTGATCTAAACTCCCTAAATACTTAGAAAAGGTTGGGCAAACCAACTTGCCACATTTTTTTTTTTTTCGAACTAGAACACTTGACACAGCCTATTTTCTAAATCTTTGTCATAAACAGCAAATGGGCAAGAAAACCTACTTGTAATTTATTCCAGCTATTTTGTACTTCTTATAGTCTTAGAATTTGAATTGAGTATAGATTTACCTTGATGTGGGTGAGGAAGCACATCTTGTGCCTAAGCCAACTAAAGCCACAAGAATGGCCGCAGTGATCAGAGCACTGCCCAAGCTAGAACATGATGCTGTTCCCAGTGAGGACTTCTGCATCTTTGAGACCTTTAGCTAGAAGTAGCTAATTTCTGCTCTTGATAAACAATGGAAAAGAAATCCAATCTCTTTCTTAGTCCTTAGCTTCCAGCATCTACAGCTTGATGTCGTTCCACAGTCTGTTATTCTTGCTGGGTGGAAATCACTTCTGTATGTTCTGTGCATTCTGCCTGGTATTTCCATTTGATGTTCCCTGACTTTTGCATTAACCATTCTCTCTTCTCTCTCTATGCCACTCCTTGTTTTACAGATTTGTAACACAGATTCCTTGCAGTTCTACTGTATTCATCTTTCTTCTAGGCTGACAAGTCTCACGTTTTCCAGGTGCAGTTTCACAGTACCTCCAAGAAGTCGGAGCTTCCATCTCTGTACTGCAGACTGAATGTCCTTGCACCCACATGGATTTCAGGTGCTTCAGGTTGTGCACTTCTGCTGAGTGTAACTCTCCCTTGCCTCTCCCTTTATGCCCTCCCTGATGGAGATCTCACCAAGCCATGGGACCGCCTCATCAATCTCTTTTGGGCCCTGGACAAGTTGGCCTGACAAGTGTGCCATAGAAAGAAGCTCTGTGGGGAACTCCAATGCCTGCGGGGTTTATCCACTCCTGTCCCCAGGCCAGGCCCCAGTGACTGACATCTAGGCCTCAGTGGTGTTGTTGAGGATGCTCAGCAAAATACTTTATCTGTTTCAGAAGGATGAACATCTAGGTCAAACGAATAATTTCAGACAAGTTGGAAACAAATTTTGATTAATTACAATCAAGGAAAAAATATAACCTGCCAGGTTATCATTAGAATAATGAGTCCTAAAATTATACTTACTACAGAGAGGGTGTCCAGGTTAAGAGTGAAATACACCTTGTTTTGTGGAGGATTTATAAAGAGCACCATGGGAAACCTTTCCTGCAGCTACAGGTATGCAAATGCCTGCCTGATTTTCATAGGACTTACTGGTGTAGAATATGCTCTTTTGTTTGTCATAAGATACATTTTCATTTAAAGCAGTTCTTTGAAAGACTGCAGACATTCTGTTTTGAAAGCAAAGCACAACAGATTTACTTGCTCTTTATAAATAAAGCTATGGTTAGCTAGTAATTCCCTGAGGATGTGTGATACTTCCAAAGGCTTTAAAACAGGAAGCTACGACAAGGAAGCCTATGGTCAGGAAGCTGACTAAAATGTCTTTGCAAACTTTGAGAGGAGTCTTCAAACAAAAATTAAAATGATCTTTGTATAACAAAATGTCACAGTATCCTCAGAACCAAATCTGAAAGGATTCTCATTGTCTCTTGTGTCGTAACTCCTTTGTATCATTCCAGTAAGAAACACCCACCGAAGATCTCTGTGGGATGTGATGAGTGTAACAGCACTTCCCAGACAGTGAAGTCATTCTGTACTGATGCTGATTTTCAGCCTTATCACAGAGGTCAAAAGAAGAGAAAGGGATCTTGAGGGGACGCTGAAGCCAAGGCCTAGAAGGTCTCTGTTTTTCATTCAGTGCAAGCTTGGAAAGAGTAAAGAGCTTCTCACCTCGTTCCTGATATCAGCAAAGGGATTGCATAATCTTAGCACTTCTAATCTAAGGAATAAATCAATATCTGGAGCCTTGTGGGTTGTTTATATTAGGAGCAGTGACTGATGAAATGAACTATTTCCTAAATACAATCCTGTTTTTCTTCACAGACTGTACAGTTAGAATCAAAACAACAGAAAACAAAATTTGTACACAAAATGGGCTATTTTGGAGCAAGCACTCTCCCAGAAAAGTTACCTGAGTTTTGTCTCAGTCTGGTAAAGTTTTAGTGTTCCCCTTTTTGCACATTGGACCTCCAAATGAACTCTGCCCACCCGGAGTAATGCACCTTTGTTCACTCCAGATCTTTTTAAACTGACTCTCATGTTTTAAAAGAAATCAAAACCAACATAGCAGTCAGTCATAAACATTTGGTGACACAAAGGCTTGCTGATATCTCCAAGTAAGTGCATGCCAAGAAGGAATTTCCAGTAAGGGGAACTGAGGGTGAATGAAGGGCAGCATTTTAAGAGAAGGGGCTGCTACCAGACGTATGAATTGTTTTGTTTTTTGGTGCTTTCTGTTCAAGCTAGTTCTGCTCTTTCCTTAGTCTTATACAGGAAAACAGATTGAAAGATTATCAGCAAATCTGTATATAACACTTGTCAAAGAATAGAAAAATTTCTATATTTTTACATGAAAAATAAAAAACCGTTTGTTGTATCTCCATCCATAATACTGGGCCTTTGGGGGAAGGAGCAGGGGGAGCATAGAGACAAAGTCTGATAAGTTCTCCGAACAAAAAATCTCCAATCAGTTTTGTTCCCCTGATGTACCCAAATATGACTACTCCCTTTGAGTTGTTGTGTAGAAAAACGAACAGCAGCTTGTGAGCACTGAACATTTACTTGTATTACATAATTAAATCGTTGGTTTAAGCCCTATTCCATGTGTGAAACAGAAACATGTACCTGCTTGTAGACATAGCATTTGTATTTTGCAAAACCATCAGCTTCATTACCTGCTCAGATGTGTGCAGAGGTTAGAGCTATTTTGCTTTCCAGAAGTAATGCCTGACAGCAACACTGCCTGCTTAGGCTTCAAGACATCAGAGCAATAAGAGCACAGATTTTCTAGTTTTCTCTTTTCCCTGATTCTTTCCTCCAAGTAGGCACTTAGTTATTTACTGATCTTGGGCCAAATCAACACTCATGGGCAGTTCCATTGAGAGTGGTAGGGTTGCACACTACCTGAAGCCAAAAGAGAGTGTAGTTTCAATGTTCTCTTACTGTCCAGTTTATGACAAAACTGAAAAGCCCCATCTTGATGCAGAGCCTTAAAGTATTAGATCACAAATGGGATGCAGTATGAACCAGGAATTCTTGACTGAAGAGTGCACATTTTAAGAAAGGAATGCAGTATTGACAGATTTCTGATATATACCACAATAAATTTAGGGAAAGATGTGGAACTCTAAATTCAATTTTGTTGGTGTCAATAGTTACATGTCTTATCAGCAGAACAATCAGTAGATCACCATAGAAAACAAAATACCTAAAAACAGACTTCAGAGGAAACTTTGAACAGCCATTGCAAAGAAGACTGAATAGTTTGCACATAATCAAATATGTTCTATGCTGCTTAGAGACATTCAAAAGAAAGAAAATTAAATGCTATGGAAATGAAATGTTTTATTTAATTTTTTACAAGATCCAGACTAAAGTGCATAACCACAGCTAACAGTAGCCACAGCAGGCCAGACATACTCCAAAGAGCCCATGAGATTAGGACACATTATGGCTAAAAATATGACTAAAAATGTCTTCTTTCAGCATGTTCCATACTCTTCTCACCAGGATCTCCTGAGTCTTACAGTTACCTTTAAAGGAGTCATAACATTTTAAATGTGGTGCCCTAATTTAGTATGAAACCGTTTGGGGAATTCATTAGACCAAAGACTAGACTTCAGTAAGGACCTTGACCTCAAAAGTTTTTCTGTTTACATATGTGATGGCAGAAGTTTTTGACAGGAACAGCAAGGCCAGCCTCTAACTGATACTTTTGTCCACAATTATTTTTTTCAATTTAGAGCCTAGGTAGGAAAAGAAATTACTTGTTCCCCTTAAATTAACTTTGTTCAGATTTTTCATTTAAGCTCAATTTTTATAAAAATACAATACTCTTAAAAAAGAAGCAGTAGTCCTAAGCATGTACATTTGTGGGCTGGGTGCTGCTTCAGTTGCATTTCTGAGGAACATGGAACAGGGAAGAACAAACAATATCCTCTGTGGTGCTCCTGTACATGTTGTTCTCACAGGGAACATTTGCATGTGCACGTATTCCTCTGAATTTGCACAATATGAAGTAATGTTGGTAAGGTTAGAATGACTCAATTTACTGCTTATCTGTTTGTAGCCTTTCCTGTAAGCCTTGGAGGCAAATACACATCAGTAGATTGCATGAAGACATCATCTTGTGTCCAAACCATATTTTGGTGCAGAAAGGAGTACTTAACTCATTTTAGAGTAACTGGCTTCCTATGTAACAATTTACCTATTATACAAAGATTAAATGGTGTGTTTCTTTGGGTTTTGATAGTTTATTTCTTAAAGCAAAAAACTAAATCAACATGTAGTCCTTAACACTGACAGACAGAGCTCTTTTCTATACTTAATAATATAAAAACACATCTGAGAGAAATTCCTAACACTTATTTGGTGATAGACTGGCAATCTACTTATAGGCAAGCCTTATAAAGTCATCTTGTTATTGTGAACTGTGTTGTGTGATTTTTTTAAACAACCTGTAAATGATTCTTGGAACATCTGTTTCTATGGCTGTAAATGCCTATAAAAATCAGTACAAACTAATCCTGCTTTCATCAGATATACTTTCTTTTTGTTTCAGAGATTGCTTTGCCCAGAGGGTAAAATTACAGTCACAACAGAGAACTCTAGCCCAAGGACAGAAGTATTGCATATGCTTTAAACCCAGTAGGTAGCCTTCAAGTACTAAAAATATTCTGTGCATCCTATTTCAATTCCAGCAAGCTGCCAGTCTGCCCTGACTTGCTCCAGTTCTGCTTCAGCTTGTTCCTGAACTTGTAAGGGAGTCCTTACAAGACAGTCTTGCAGCTTCCATTCTTTCATGATTTACAAGACACTGCACCTCTAAGAATCTCATTTACCCAGCTTGTCAAAAAGTCAGGATTTAGCTGGAATTCAAATTATATTCTTTTAATTCTGTCTTTGTGGCAAAGCTTTGAGTCATACCTTGTTTTGTCAAGCACAACCCCTTTCTTCAGAGGCTGATAGATCACCTCACTGTTTCCCATCAGCCCAACACAGTTACCTCCATAGCACTGTGGAACACTGAAAAAGGAACACAAATTCCAGGAGAAACGTCTTTTAAAGTATAATTTATAGACAGTTTGCAGTAGTGGTACAGACCTCTTCAGCAATTTTGGCTATTACACTGAACAATGTAAGACAGGTATATGATTATTTTTCCGTTGGTCGTCTTGTTCAGATCCTTTAGGAGTCACCACAAAACATTGCCCACAAACACTTTTACCCCTCTCATCCACTTAGGTCTGTATAAGCTCTTGCTTACATGAACAAAGATGCCAGAATAACAAGTTCGTACATTCCTGTTGTAGGAACTTGTGTTTTCAGTCAATAGGTCAACATTTTCTTTTCATAGTAACTTCATTGCCAAAATCTTTTGGGTCTAAATTGATCTGTGTCCATCCATAATATTTGTAGTACACAAAACTTTTGTCCAAGAAAAAAACAGAAATGTCATACAAAGATGGGAAATACAGCTTAAAGTAAAAAAAAGCATTTGAAATCTTACCTTAAAAAGTGCTTCCTGTGAGATGAAGGATTTGACTCAGCACTCAGATCTCTAAAGTAAAAGCATCTTAAATGAAGAGTCCAGGTGAAAGTCGTCTATAATGCTGTGCTAAAGTTAACAAAACTGACTCTCAAATGCTTGCACTTGTAATGTTCACTTCCCTTTTGGCATCCAAACTGAAGAGAATTCTACTTGCACAATCAGTTTGTCATATCAGTGGCTGCTACCTACTTGTACATGTTGTTCCTCAGGTTTACAATTAATGTCACGTATGCAAGAAATATTAACGGAATATGCTTCATTTACACAGTACTTCTAATGGCTATGCTTTTGTTTCTGTCAGTAGTTCTATTACATGTTAATTCCTGGAGTCAGTTATTTAATTTACTCACATGACACTATAAATGCAAATTGTTTGCAAAAAATACTTGCTATTGTTGTAATAGCTACAGAAGAATTAAATGCTTGTGAATGAAGTAAAATTCTGAAATTCACAGGCTCTGGGGCTGGGGAGGGGAATGGCTGCTTTGTAAGGTGTTCTCTGCCCCTGCTACTCTGGTACTAAGAGTCCAACGCTGCCCAAAAGCAAACATCCCCCCATTATCTGCCATGATATTTGGCTCCACAGGCCAGCCCAGGTATCAGTATCACACAGCTGACAAGTACCCCGATAACAGTTTCTTCTTGTTCAGATGAATAGTATCACTTACAGACCTATTTTCTTACCGGGCAATGATACTTAAGAAAGATGATGCTAGGGAGTTTCAGCTCTAGCCTGTGCTACCCAGATAATTTAACTCCTTCATTGGTATTCAGTGGAAGCATCCTCACACAGAAGACTTGTAGCAGCTTGAGAAAATGAGAAGGCAGTGCAAAAATAGGCAGGATAACACAAAGTACATTATATCCCCTGGACAAGCAGCCTGAGCAACTCCATCTCTTTCCAAGTTTTAGAATATTATTTTTCATTACTTCATCCAACTGTATTAAGAGACCTAACAAGAGATGCCTTGCTTATCTCCTCATTATCAAGGATACAAACAGCTCTAGGGCTGTTTTTCCTTTAGATGTTATTGATTAGCATTGACAGTAACACCCTTCAGGAGAAGAGTCAGGAGCAGCCCAAGGGTCAGTCCAGGACACCAGGGCACAGCAGTGGCAGCACCTTTTCTCCCCTCACACACAAGTGAGGGTTAGTTCTGCCTGCAGAGGCTGCTCAGCAAACAGGTCATGTGCACAGTGTGTAGCACAGGACCAGTGCTAGTTCTCAGAATTTAAACAGTTACTTAAAGCAAAGCAGTTACTTATGTCTTTCTAAGACATGTTTTCACACTGGACTAACATATGCTATGGTAAGATCTGAACTCCCCAAATACCAGCTACATGTTGGGCTGGCATAGTAAGTTCATTCATTCTTAAAAGCACACTTCTCATAAGGAATTCTGTAATTTGGAGACAAAGCACATAATAGAACATAATTTCACTCTTTCCCCTTTTTATCTCTGCTGTCTATCAAAGTCTGTTTTATGCTGAGTATTTGACACGAAGCTACTGTGGCTGGAGAATTAAAAGCTGTGTCCCCATTCAGTGTTATTCAATGTTACACTGACATTCACTTCCCTTCCCAGAAATGGCTGGCCACAGGAGACAAGACCTTTAGACTGAAATATTGCTGTGCAGAGTAAACCAGAACTCATATGAGCAGCAGAGCTGACAAAGCCTTCCAAGTTTTTAATAGATTTGAATCCCTAGCTCTTTTTGTTCCAGAGAGAAGGAAGAATATCATGAGGATAACCTCTCATTGCTCAACTAATGCCGTTACTATAACAGATCATTCACCATTTCCATGCTAAACCAGGTTGCCATGTGACTGCACATGAAAATCCTGTGTGTCTACAGCTTTGACTCAATATCAAATTCTTATCAAAAAAACAAATGTATAAGGTGTGACAGCCTTTCCTCATAGAGCTTTCATTGTCAAGACTTGAGTCTGTCGTAGTTATTCTGTGAAAGCAGCTTTGTCCAATGCCTCAGGTAGGAATTTCAGATAACAAACCCCACCAACTAGTTCAAGTTTACTCACAAGATTAGATTTATAAGCAATGCTACTTTTTCATCCTTTTTCATAATTTGTATAATGATTTCAAATGTTACACACTTTTATACTCTTCTGCAAAGTGCTATAACAGCACTTGAAGGTATAGAGTCCTTGCAGTTCAGGGGAAGCACTACAGACAGAAATTACACCCTAATTTCTAAGCATCTCCTTTTACTTTTGCTACTCGTTAAATGCTAAAACTATCAATTAATTTCTGAGACTTGTTTCCAATTTTCACTTTTTTTTACATAGCAAACCTAGCAAATGCTCAATGCTCAATGCAATTTCCATTACCTTACATCACATGCACAAAATTTAGGACCTTTTGGAATTTATCTTGCAAATAGACATAATTATCTGGGGAAGTTATCACACAAAGCAAAGGAACAAGACTAGGTATTTCCACAGAAAAAAAATCACCATGAGAACTGCAACAGGCATTTAATGAGCTTCCACTGGCTTCAGCAGCACAGGGCTCTGTGCTTACTTGGAGGGAACCGATTTAGATGACTGAAATATTGTGAAATTAATTTCCAGTATGACCCCACTGACTTCTCTGGTGCTACACTGGGCACAAGGCTGGCTCACATGCTATAAATATTGTTGGCATAAGCACAAGGGAGTTCAGTAAAAATGTTAGAGGATTTGTGATGAACAGGAGGCTTAAACAGTTTTAAACCAACAACGCAAGATTTAACTTTAGACTTATTATTTTTCTATAGTGTAACTTAATGGCAATTCCTCTTAATACTGGATTAAAAAGTTTAAAATTAAGCCATATTCAATATCACAGAAGGTCTACAGTAATAATACCAAGTAAGCCTAATAACAACCCAAGTCTGTAGGTCTAAGACATTCCCGTGGGTGTTAGGTGATACTTCAGCCAAATACTGAAATGTCCCATTCAGGCAAATAAATAGGTTTAGCAAATCAAGTATAAAATGCCTGCCACTAACCAAAAATAATGATAAATAAATGATGTCAGGTTTTAATCTCATGATCAACATATTCCCAGAAGGATTCCTGCTTTTTTTTCTCCACAGGCCAGGTGAGGAAATGGAACAAGGATGTGTAATATTCAATGACATCATGGATTTTAGGCCTGTCTGAAGACAGAATTGGTGCAAATCCATCCGGAGCTGGTAAGAATGCTTTCTGAGAGTTGTTATTCATGGTATCTCAAAGCAAACTGCCCCATTTGCAGAGAAGATATGAACCCTCTCCTCCTTCTTTCCCTAACACACCTTTTAAGGTTCAGAGAAGACAGGAGGGGTAAGAATTACATTTCAGGAATTAAATTTCAGAATGTGGTATAGAATTTTACATCATTGGTTCTACAAGCTTTAGACTACTATACTCTACTCCTTACAATTAGCCAAAATATTTCAGATTATTCAGGCCAGTCAATATCCAAAAATGCATTGTGGGAGCCTCTTGCTTCTGCTAACACGCAGATATATTGGGGTGGCTGTGGAGAATTACTCAGGCAAGATTATCAAGAGTTTGAATACTTACTTTATTTTGCTTATTTTGATATTGTATTGACTCAGCTTGAATCTACACCACAGATCCCAAATTGCTAGTGAGTTGTGCTGCTCACATAGTTTACTCATTTTATTTTCAAATTATCTTCCCTTGAACTGCTCTGCCTTTGTAGTATGGCAGTGACCAATGGCACAAGTAATCTCCACTTCTTTGTTAAAAATCACCTGCTTCCAAGAAAGGAAAGGACAGCTGTTTAATAGCAGTAACCACTCCAGTTCTGGAAGCCTGACTTTTCCTCCGAGGTGCAAACCAGGCTAAAGCCAAGCAGGACCAGGGCTGCCACCTGCTGTGCAAGTGTAATTTTTGTTCTCTATTACAAAAGCGAGTAATTTTGTAGCAAAAGGTAAATTGTAGAATGCCAATGTCTCGCCTGATATCCTTCATTAAAAAATCCTCTAGAGGAGAGGAATTTGACAGATATGGCAATGGGGAAAATAACGCCTTGAAGCACAGGCGTGTTCACTGGTGCGCACTCATAGGGTCTGCAGGCAAGATCACAGGGGTAGGTGCCACACCTGAGAAGGCCACACACACCTGCTCTGTGACCTTAGTTCATGTGGGTACTGTCTACACCTAATGTACTTCAATGTCTACAAATGAAATATTTCGAAATACCAGCTCCTGGGGACATTTGAACTATTTTATACAGCATGTAAATGAATGCCTAAGAACTGTCCGCAACCCTACAGATAGTACAAACTTTCTGCTAAATGTTCACTAAATTTCACTTGTCTTCCTGACTGATGCTTTCTTTCCTGTTGGTTTGGGTTTGTTTGTTTTGGGATTTTTAAAAGAAAAGCAGATTTTATATAGATACCAAGTATTTTTAAAATATCCTTGTTTCAGTTGCATCATTTGCAGATCATAGAATCTCACTGCACTACAGAAACAGGAGGCCTGTGGTGAAGATTTTAAAGAATCTTTTAATAAGAAAAGTGTACCTTATTCTGCTTGTGTGGCTGAACCGCTAGAATTTTCTTTGCTTATCTAGTAGCCATTTGTGCTTTTTGGACTTAATAAAACAGCAGCAAACAATTCTGAAAAACAGGAATAATGTGAAATGTTTCAAGCTGGAATATAAGGATTTTTGTTCTTCTTTCCCCTTTCTTTGCATATTTTTTTCAATGACATGCTCCTGGAGCTCCTTTGACCTTATGTGCCCAACACTACAATTTCAGTTTATCCCTTTTTCTCTGCTTCTAGTAAAGAAGACTTTACAGAAATAATTTAGTCACATTTGTTCACCATTAGAGTTCTAAACAGAAAAATCTGTTGCTGAGTACATAGGATCTGCTGGGTAACAACCTGTACTGAGTACCATAGCACTGACCTCCCATCTGGGCAAGAAGGGATTGTCAGGGTTGGGACTGTGAAGAAATCTTCCCAGTAATCAGGCAGAGGAGAAAACTCAGCCCCCAGCTCTGAAGTATGTGAATACCATCAGCCAAGCTGTGAAAACACTCACATGTACACAAGCCATGAATCCTGATAAATATAGAAAGCTCTGTGGTAAATATTTTCAAGATTTATGAAGAAGTCTAAGAAGGGCTGAGCTATCTGGAAATCACAGACCTGAGAAACTCTTGCATCCCCTGTTCTATTACTGGAAACTGTTAGCAACCATCCACTGATGTGGGATGAATAAAGGAGCCAATGACTACATGATTAATCTGGATACCAAGATGAGAACATAAGCTGAGATATTAAATCTGCACAAGATACACATTTTCTTGTTTCCTTCAAACACAGTGCACTACATTTGCCTCAGCAAATAACACAGCCCCCCCTCCGCCCCCCTTATATTTAAGCATCACCTCCTTTATAAAAAATGCAGTCCTTTCAAGGAAACTTAGTTCAAGTTATTTATCACTACATTTCAGTCCAGTGATTGCTCCAGTTTAGAGCTAGTTCCTTTCTACCCATCTCATCTGAGAACTACAAAACTTATTTCACTCTTTCCAGTCTAACATGAGAACACAATTCCTTCCTTCCTGCAAATGCTGACACCTTTTCCCAACCCCTGTTCTGCCAAAATGCTTTGTGTGCCTAGGCCCCTGTGAAGCTCTCAAGTGACCACTTGCCCATCATCCCTTTTGTAGAAAGAGGCATGTATTCTTGGAGTTTAAAATAAATCTCCCTTATAGAAGAGTATTGTGTCTCATGCAGGTGCAGCATGTATTGTTAGAATAAAACTGGTTCAATTCATAGAATAATAGAAACACAGAATCATAGAATGGCCAGGGTTGGAATCTTAACTCCTTCCACTAGACCAGACTGCTCTATCCTCACAGTATCTAGTATCTAATCTAAACCAGCCCTTTATCAATTAAAAGCCCTTCTTCCTTGTCCTGTCACTCCATGTTCTTGTCAAAACTCCCTCTCCACCTCTCTTGGAGCCCCTTTAGGCATTGGAAGGTGCTCTAAGGCCTCCCTGGAGCCTTCTCCAGCCTTAATGGTCCCAACCCTCTCAGCCTGATTAATAATAGTAAATTGTTACTAATTCATTTCTCTGTGTAGAAAAGTAGTCATAGCAACATTCTCAAGGGATAATACAACAAAACTTACGCTGCTACTGAAAGTAAAGTGTGTGTGGGGGTTATTTTATTAGTTAGAGAGTGCTGGAATGAGAATTTCAGGGGGTGACCAACCACCAGAGGGCTCGTGGCTGCTCCCAACTGTTCAACGAAATGGTTAAATAAGCCTTCTGTAAAGCACTTAAACATGACATGTGTCCAGTGTGAGGCTCCTACTCTTTGTGAAATGCAGTAGCTTACACAGAATGCCAGTATACTCATTTTTGCTCAAAAACTCATTAAGACACGCTAAGACATGCCTCACCATGGTCCTTACCACAGGCTGCAGGGGAATCTCTGCTCCAGCACCTCCTTCTTCACTGACCTTGGTGTCTGCAGCTGTTTCTCTCACATATTCCCTTTCTTCCACTGCAGCTGCATGGGGGTTATTTCCCCTTCTGAAATCTGTTATCCCAGAGCTGTTATCTCCACTGCTACTAGGCACAGCCTTGTCCAGCAGCAGGTCCGTGCTGGAGCCAGCCAGCCTTGGCTCTGTTGGACATCAGGGAAGCTTCTGGCAGCTTCATAGAAACCACCCCTGTAGCCCCCTCGGCTACCAAAACCTTGCCATACAAAGGTATGAGAACAGTCTTTCGGTATTTTAAAGCATCTAATTTCATGGGTTATGTTGACAGAAATGTTCAAGTGTGTGATGAATATCTGTGCATGCTAAAAAGTGATGGGAGAGTCTAACAGAACCCAGGTTTGGCTCAGAAATCTTTGTGGAAAATGGACACTGCTTGATCACTGAGGTATGCAACAGCTCCTTCCCAAATATCACAAGACATGAAAATACACAGTGATAACACAATTACACGACATAATAGACCTGACCACATAATATTCGGTGATAGAATGAAATGGTACAGTTTTCATACAACTTAATTAACCAGAGATTACATCATGTCACAGTTCTCCTTCCCACCTTTGTGTTGTTTCTGAGACTGGCATTACATTTGTTTTACCTTAGGTTAAATATAGCAGTTCTCTGACTTTGAACACCAAATGTCACTGTGGTATTAATAATAAAGGCAAATTCCTCACAGAAGGTTAGGGAAGACACAGTGTTCTGAACCTCTCAGGTTGAGATTCACAAGCAGTGACAGTATCTCATCATCTGTAGTTAATTTTTAGTTTTAAGACTAAGAGCTCAGTGGTAGCCAAAATGGTTTTCAGTAAATCATCATGGATGTCAGTGTGCTCAATAAACTACAGCAAAACAGAACAAAAATAGAAAGCACACGTTCTTCTCCCTGCATATCTATGTAGATATAGAGTGTGCCTCCTACGTATACCAGTCACAGCTTAAATCAGCTCTAACAAACAATTAGAGACTGAGAAAAGTGCTGTTAAGGCTCAGCTTCCAAGAGAAAGAGTTTGGATGGTTCTTTGTAAAATGCCTTTTATTATACTTAGCAATAATACGGGGCTAGTACGAGACATGAGACAAACCAAATGCCTTGAAAACGGAAAAGTGGCTAAACAACACAGGACACAAACACAAAAGGGAGTGCTCTAAGGCATAAATGTTTGGTTGCTGATGTGTGAAAAGAGCAGTCATCTTTTTGTTAGTTCTTAAGATACTTCAAATTTAAGGAGAACATCTGGATGAAAACTTTAATTTTCTTAAGAACTCATGTGTTTGTAGCAGATCCATTTTTTTCCACTCTCAACAAAAATATTTTCCCCAAGCTCCAAACAACTTCAGAGAATGTGTTTACTCAGTATAAGAAACTACAAAGAAATATTCCCATTTTTCAGTTTCCTCCTCGGCCTCTATATAAGACTGACTGTATTGTTTGACCTCTTAATTTCAATGCAAGTAAAGTAATCAATGTGCAGATAAAGTGTCAACTATGATTTTCTTTATCTCAGAGCAATCTTTGCTCACTCATGGTAGTTCTGTACTTTCCCCTGCTTTTACCTCCACCTGTTTTTTGTGTCTTAATACGACAGCATTTTATGTATGGGAAAAACTAAGTCAAATAGTGCAGAGGTGACAGAAATGTGAATCAGTGAGAAGCTGGTTAATAGTTGTCACCTAGCAGGTTTCTGTTGGTGCTTTAATTCTTTTCAGTCCATCAGGTTAAAAAACATGACAATGTGATACGCTTTTTAAACTTCTATTTTGAATGTTTCTAGTTGACATTTACTTTTTGGTATTGTCTAGCATGTGTTCTAGCTAAATTAGCTGACAGGGAGAGACATGATAAATGCAACAGCCTTTCATCTTTCTCTCAAGAAAATTCCTTGAGAGGAAATCAGCAATTACACTACCACAAGCCTTTCTTTAAATTCATAAAAAATGCATGTGAGCAACTGACTCAATAGAAGGAAGTTACAATAACTGATGGAAGAATCTCTACAAACCTAGATTTGCAGCAAGAAGAAAAAAACCAACAAAACAGAAAAAAAATAAGAACCAACAAAGCTACCCTACAGGGAATGGCTTGCTCTAAGTATTGCAGTCCCTGAGACCACTGAGGTGTCCTGCATGGCTGCTCATGGTGATGATCTCCCTGGAACAGGGACACCTCTGAGAGTGCCCCTCGAGGCTGGGAGAGCCCTTACCCAGTATCTCACACCTGCAGCGAGGTAGGAATGTTTGATGTCACATCTAAACGTGCATTGCATGCTCCTGATGTGGATCTATACCAGCTACAACTTCACTATGAGGAGGGCAGCCAGCAGCAGTGTTCGACTGCCAGCAGACATTCATAGTCTATTTTCTGTGTTCAAAGCAAGTAATCAATCCTTGCCACAGCCAGTAAAGCATTGTTTTTGGTCCCACTGCTTTCACAAGTGATCCTGGGTTTGATTACTTTCTGAAAAGCAGATAAAATGAGAAGAATTTTCTTAAGACTATAAAAGCACCTCAGGAATTAGTAGTACTCAGCCTGGGATGTCAAACCCATCCTAACAACAAAAAAGAACATTGAAAATAAGGTCAGAGGAAGGAAGTACATGTATAAACCTCTGAAGATTCAACCTTGGTAGGGGAACAATTGTCCTAATTTGTGAGGGGAAAGTACATTTGATTTAATTCCTGGGCTACAAGGAAGGCAGCAAGAAGGCCAAGTGAAAAGTGAAAAGAGGTAGGATGTAAGTAGGAAGCCAAAGAGACTGTGGTTTCTGTTTTGTACAGAAACAGCCCTTCTGGTTTACAAGTGTTGTTGCTTTCTGTATACATGACTTGAATATATTCATGCCCATAGTCTGCAAGTGCTGCCCAGAGGCTGTTCTAAGTCTCATTTTGACTCAAAGCATTTTCAGACTGCGACTCTGTGCCCAGTACTTTTCTTCATAAAGCAAAAAAATTACAAGCAAGGAGGACCTGAATATTGTTATTAATCAGAAATATGACAGGACTTAAAATGTAATTTGCTTTGTTGCTCATTTAGCTTGTGGGGTTTTGTTGTTTTGGTTTTTTTGTAACACCTCCTATACAACAAGGGCACAAAGTGTCTAGTACACCTACAGGTGTAACTACATACTGATGTGTACAATCACATTTCTGAAGTACAGCAGCAGAGCTTGGTGCTGAGGAAAGGTCTCAATCTATATAATTTAATTCAAAGTATTTGAGGGCAGGCTTAAGCTAAGCATGTGCTTAAATGCTCTTTTAAATAGGAATTAAGGTCTTTTAGTCCTGCTTTGAAGCCCAACTTGTGATGCTTGTTGATGATATCTACCTCATGCAAGATTTCAGGTCTTGCCTTTACTTTCAGACTCACTTAAGATGGAATTTGCAAATGATATGTTAGGGAGAGACAAGATACAGAGTTTTAATTTCCAGAGAGGGGATAAGCTGCCTTTAAATTTCATACCTTGTCCGGGAGCAGCAAGAGTGGGGCTGCACCACGGAGGCAGCAATCAGGAGCCAGTGCTCACGCAGGGGCACTGACCAGAGCAATGGTTTATCCCAGAGCATCCAGCCAGGCCAGGAGAACAGGGCTATAATGGTGACAGGGGATGTAAGAGTCTAGTGATCATTAGGAAAATGAGGGGGGACAGGCCAGGTCCAAGGTCAGCCCAGAAAGCCCAGTTAACAAGTCAGGAACATCAAAGGCCAGAGCTGAGGACAGAGTCTGGCTAAAGCCCAGCCTGAGGGAGGACGGGGGCTCTGGGTGGTAAAGGAGTCCTGGTATGCCCAGGGCCTGGCATTTCTTCGTGGATTAACATTAGATTGTACCATTTTTATATTTAAAGAAGCCACTGACAGAAAAATAAATCTCATGCTAGACACAAGAACAAGCCTCAGGCTGTTCGTGCAAACATTTTAGTTGCAGGAATTTATTGCTTTTAGGGAACCATTGCTATTGACATAAGAGAAATGCATGTTTACATTGGGTCTTAGTAAAATCCTAACTTCCTTAGACAAAGGATGAGAAGAAATGGTTAATAAACAGAAAAGAGAAATTGCTTAGTGTTCAGTCAATAATACTGAATTGTTATTTATAGATTTCAGGGTGCTTTTCAAAGAAGCTGAAGAAACTCAGAGAGAATAAAGGAACTGTGCCTAAGACATCCAGCAGATCGAGATCAGAGGGCCAGATCTTTTGGATTTATATTGGATCACAGTCTGAACATGAATGATCTATATTGTGTTGTTGCAAAGAAGTATCAGTTGTACCAGGATATTAAATTTTATACCAACTGTGTTCCTTCTTTCTAGTGAGTGGAAAAATCACAGCAAGAAATCAGGAGGTCACCTCATCCATTGCCACAACCCAAAGTAGGATCAAATAGATCAGCAAAGTGCTCCAGGTTACACCTAACTCTGGAATTATAATTGTAAAGTTAATCAGCTTCCTCATACACTCAACCAGAGAGCCCCAGAAAAATTAATGCCAGCATAAGACAGTGAGAGAGAAAACTACTAGCAAGGGGTAGAGGAAAGGCAAAGATGATTTATACCAGTATAATGTGTTGAACTATGATGCAACTTGATATTACTGAATATCTCCTTTATTTTTTATTTTAAATTTATTATTTATTTTAAATGTTTCCTGAATGGTCAAAAATGTTTTGAAATGTAATTCTCTGTCCTCCCCCAAGCTTTGCATCACCTGCAAAATTAATAAGAATTTTTTCTGTTCCATTATTTACATTGTTAATATCAGTAACAAAAAGACCCAGACTGAAGACAGGCTCTAGAAAACCAGCAATGTATCCTTTCTTTTTGTTAGTGAACTATTGCTTGCTATGCAACTACTCCTTGCTTTGCAGTCAGTTTTGTACAGACCTTGTAATACATTTATCCAGACTGTATTTATTTAACTTTTTAAAGAAAATGTCATGTAGTGTCATAAACATAATCAAGCTGACAACAGGCTCTGTTGTATCCATAAGGCCTGTTCCTTACTGGAGGAGAAAAGTTATCTGGTGTGATTTATTTTTGACAGATCCATGTTGACTGCAATTGTTCTCTGGTTATCATCTAGGTGCTAATAATAGTTTGTGAGGTTTATTTGTCCCAGGATTTTTTCATGAATTTAAGTTAGTAACACTTAAATTGAGCTGTATTTCTCTGGCTCTATCCCTCCTCTGGTAACAGCAATTTAGAGTTGCCTCTTATGTTTTTCCAGCATCTCATTCACCTTCTTAATTCTTGAACTGTCTTTCAATCATGTTCACTAGACTCAAACTGTCTGAAAACATTTGGTTCATCTGAGTGCTCCTTATCCGTTCTTTACCTACTCTGGACTGAGATGATTTTGTTCTCAGCATCACCAGTGCCAACTATCTGCTTGTGCATGATCTTTTTGTAAGTCTAATACAACAGAGGCACCAATCCCTTTAGCTTTCTTCATGATTTGTTGGAAGATTTTCTTCTCTGTTGAGTAGGGGGTTAATAATTTCTCTATATCCTTCTTAGTACAAATATATGTAAAGAGCGGTTTTTATCTGGTAGCTCTTGACAGTTCAATGGTTTTGCAGCAATACCTTTTTTAGTATTTCTTTCTTATTCTTAGTTATTTGACCCATTTTCCTTTGTATTTTCTTCATGTGCTTAAAGTCAATAGAGACCTCATGATGTGGCCAAGCTAAGCTTACTGCTATTTCTATTCTACTCAAAATTGAGATAAATGGCCCTTTGAATTATTTTCTAAAGCGTAATTCCTTTTCTTAACTCCTTTCTTTAGACTTCCCTCCTATGAGATCTTAACTATTGATTGCTTAAATATTTAGCTTTCATGACATCTTTCTTTAACTGATCTCTTTCCTTCCTCTTCAATGGACAACAAGCTGTCATTTTGCAAATGCTTTTTTTTTTTTGTGTGAGCAAAATACTGCCCACTTTTATGTTTTAAGCCAGTTATTTATCACAGGCAGTCTCTAAAAAAAAAACCACAACAACTCTAAACCACCCAACCAAGCCCTCATATTGTTGAGGCTAGGCCATATCCTAAAGGAATCACTACACCTGAAATACCAGCACCTTCCAATGAACTGCTGTTCTAATGGAAAGAGTTTTTCACTTCACAAAAGATAAGTTCAGGAAAGAAGTCAGAGAAACAGACTGCAGATGCTGCCAAAGGTGAGAGACTGAAATGCAGAGACAAAGTATAAAACTGCCTGGGATTGCTTCTAGCATTAGTAGCTGTCCTCTGCTATGTGATTGAGGGAGTGGAAGGAGATGGATCTGTTCCAGGTTGTTCATGGCAGCATGTAATCCAATTGGTAGACCCCAAGAGAAAATACTCTGTGCTCCATGAGCAGTAATCCTGTGTCTTATAAATAGAGGGAGAAGAAAACTGCCAAATAGTGGTGTTAGTGCTGAACTGCTTGTTTTGAGTATTCAGGCTGTGGAGCAGGGTAGTGCAGCAGGTGTGTGTTGCAGGTATGTGTGTGTCCAGTCAATGGGAGAGGCCTTGCAGAAACTTTGTGCTGCAGGTTTAGATCAACAATAGGTGTTTTAATGTATGAGCAGTGACTGAAAAACCAGCATTTTGTAGAATTCTTATTAAGCTCAAATTATGGAAAAGAGTCCTTGAAGATTTTGGAAAAGCCTGGTGGGACCCCTTCTTTCCCAAAAAGGGAGTAATTTCTTCCAAAGCAGAATGGCAGTGACATACTGCCTCCAGCTTTATAGACCAGGTGTTGCTGCCCCTGTGTCTGTATAGAAATCACTTTGACTCAGCCAGTATTGATGTCTGACTGGTCTTTTCAAACTTACTTGTGGAACTAAGCTTTTATTTTCAATTAATCAGGCTCAACAGTTTGGCCAGTGATGGTGCTGTCCTAATGCTGTCCTGTGGAGAAGGAAAGCCTTGTAATGATCCGGATGGGGAGAGTGATGTGCTGCGCGCAGGTTACGTGAAATAAAATCTGTAGGAGACGGCTCAGGGGATGTCCATGGCTCTGATTACCTTGACAATATCCCCTGAACTTGCTACTCTCTCTGGATTCCACGGACCTTTGCCTTTGAGACACAGTTACATATTTGCAGTACAACCTTTTCACAATGTCACAAACCAGGAACCAAACCTGGGCCCTGCTGTACAGGGCGCAGTCTGGCACTCATGGCAGTAAATCGTCTAAGTACAAAGACAAGCGGGGTCTGCGCTCTGTGCAAGGCACTGTGCACACCTGGCTGGAGGCACTTGCCCATCTCCAGATCGGGGCTGGGCTGGAGCCCCGCTCAGGTTTGTCCCTTCCTCGGCAGACCTGCCTATATCTGCTGCAATGGCACTTGAAAAACTCGTTTATCGAGTTAAGGTCACTGCCGATCGGGTCGGCGAGCAGGACCGCGCTG
Source organism: Lanius collurio (assembly GCA_020086605.1). Lineage (NCBI taxonomy): Eukaryota > Metazoa > Chordata > Aves > Passeriformes > Laniidae > Lanius > Lanius collurio. Next base: position 362,870 of record JACBWW010000057.1, on the reverse strand, counting down.
ACGGGCGTGCAGAGCTGTGCCCGGTCCTTGCCGCCCTCCCAGCGGGTGGCACTGAGGGGGCGAACCGCGGGCAGCTGCGATAAGGAGGAAGAGGAGGAGGAAGGGGGGCAGCCGGGCGAAATCCGCGGCAACAGGCGGGAGGGAGCCGCGGACGGGGAGCGCGCACCGCCGAGCGAGCAGCGGCCGCGGCGGCAAAGGGAGGCGGTGGGGAGCGGAGAGAGGCGGGCACAGCCGTGGCGAAGGGAGGAGCGGGCGGCCGGGCGCAGCCAATTCGGGGGATCCGTCCATTTTTCGGCGTGAGTCAGGCACGTCGGTGGGGTGATGCTGCGGCGCCGGGCAGAGGCCGGGCCAGCCGCGGGGAGCGGCCCGCCCGCTCGGGCCCGGAGTCTCAGGCGTGCCGGCGCTGCCACTGAGCGGAGCGGTGCTTCCTCCTTCCCGTCCCTCGCCAGGGCCGGCGCCATGGCCGGGGGCGCAGGGCCTGCCGCTCCCTGACACCCGCCCGCTCGCGGAGGTACCGCGCCCGCGCCCGGGGATGCGGGGGATGCGCGGGCGGGGGGCTGCGGAGGGCAGCGGGGCGGGCTGAGTGGGCCGGACACAGCGCTGGCCGGGGGTAAGGGCAGCCCAGAAGGGGCAGGAAAGGGAGAGCGGTGGGCGGCAGAGCCGAGCGGGGAGAGGAGGGTCGCGGGGTGGGGGGTCTGGAGTTCGCAGGCTCTGTGCAGCTGAGGCCTCTGCCTCCCCTCAGGCTGCTGCGCGCGGGGCTCCTCCGGGCAGCGGAAGGGAGGTGCAGAACTGCCCGTGCCCCGAGCGGAGCTGCCCGCTTCTCCCGGAGCCTGGCACTGAAGGGCTGCAGCGGGAGCGTCTGGGCGTTTCATGCTTCGTCAGCCCGGCAGCATTTTGGCTTTGATTCCGTCTTGCTCCTACCTGTTCCTGGAGAAGAGGCACCGTCCCGCCATGTGTCGCTACAGTCTCCACAACCTCCTGGACTGGATGTATGGCGGGGTGGACCCCAGCTTCGCCGGCAATGGAGGGCCGGAATGCGCCGCCTTTCTCTCCGGCCAGCAGCGCTTGCTGGAGAGTTTGGTCTTCCTCACTGTGGGCATCGTGGAGATCCTCGTGTCCCTGTGGAAGCTCAGGCAGCTGCCGGTCCGGGAGCTGGAGAATCTGCTGCAGCAGCCCCAAACTAAGCAGGAGAGCCTGGGCAAGAACGTGCTGCTGGTGCTGCTCTGCCTCATCTTTGGGCTGGAAGTGGGGTTCAAGTTTGCCACCAGGACTGTCATTTACCTCCTGAATCCCTGCCATGTGGTCACCATGATGCAGGTAAGGCTTGTCCAGGGTCACCTGGAAGTTTGCTTTTGTGGTGTACTTGCAAAACAGTTGGTTTTGGTTTTTTTTCCCCATAGTTGGTTTGTGGACCAAAAGTGCCTAGCAAAATTACAAATGCCAAGAATTGGTATAAATATTTTAAAACTTATCTTTTTAGTCAGTTGAATTGAAATCTATCAAAAATCCCAAGTCAGATGAGAAGGTGAAATTGTAGCTATAACTAATGTCCAAATCTCTGGTTGAAAATGTAAATAATTAAGGCTTTCTCATTACTTGCCTTTGCCTGATCCTTGCTTCAAGAATAGAAGGTGCTGTTTTCACTGACATCAGTGCTAAAATTTGCACCAAATCCAATGAAAACAAGTTTAATGCAAAACCAGCTATGTAATTTATGTGCAGCTTTTTCAAGCAAGTGACTTCTAGGGGTGTGATTGTATTTTGTGAAGGTGTTGGAGAAACAAATTACTCATTGTGCAGATAATGTCAGTTTACCTTTCTAATTTTAGAGGCTGAACAATACAGAAACAGGTGTTACCTGTTTCTGCTACATGGGGTGAACAAACTGATGTGGCCTAATACATGTGGATAAACCATGTTGTTTAATGTCTTGTGGCATGGTTGTTGATGGGTAATAATGTGCAGTGTGTGTAGGTTTCAAAATAATGGATACATAGACAAACAATTACTGAACTAGGCTATCTAAAGCTTATAAGCTGTCTTTGTTAATAGTACTGTGCATGTACTTAACTATGAGTTTTGCTGAGCTTGGTAAGGAATGTGGGAGATGTCAAAAAATATTATTGTTACTATTATTTTTATTATTATTTTGCTAATTTTGAACCCTCAACACTGAGTAGCTTAAATTCAAGGTCAAGAATTAATCGAAGAATATCGAAAAGGCTTTCATAAAAGTTGCCATGATAGCAATATCTGTCTAAGATCAAAATCAGATCAGTGCTATTCTGGGTCTCCCATTGCAGCATGTGAGGTGATCTGGGCTGAATCAGATCAAAGCAGTTCTTGGATTCACACCTGGAGAACATTTCCTAAAAGGAAGGGAAACATCTTTTCTGGTTGTACCAGTGGTTTGAGGGAGTTGGGTTTTATTGCAAGGGTGGAGGGAAAACAAGCTGCAACAGCAATAGTCAAGACTTTTACAGCAATTAATTTACAGTTCCAGAAATTAATTAGTAGGTTATGTAAATTCCTAGGCTGTGATGCAGTGTTTGCTCAGTAGTTTACAGCACAGGACTCTTCCTTATTGTGAAGTGATAAGGATTGCTGTGCAATCAGTCAGTCAGTATTGGGAGTGAAGTTACGCAAGAACTATGTAGAAATAATTAAAATAAAATAATACAGCTACATTCCATTTCTAGGCAATACTTAATAATAACTGAGAAATTTTCCTATTCTCTGGAAAAGATGTGAGGGTATATTAACAGTAGGATTTGAAAGCTTAGTTGCCTTTATGTTGTGATGCTAACGATAAATGCTTACGCAAACCTGGGGGAGCTTAGTTCTGTTCACCTCTTTCAGTAATGGCCCCTGAAAAGGAGATGGAGACTTAAGCTCTGTAATCAGGCATTGCCATTTCTGAACCTCTTGTTGACTAATTGTGAAGTTTTTTTAAAATAATCCTATGCTGATTACTCATTAGAAATGGTGTTCCAGCATTTGTGAAATTGAGAAGGTGGGCATATCAGTAAAATGTAGAAGTCCTGCCCCTTCATCCTCAAAAAGATGTATTTTAAATAGGCCTGGGTTAATCTAGAGAAAGAAAATAATGGCAAAACCCATGGCTTTCAGCCGAGAGAGAGGATTAGAGACAAAGATACTCAATGATCTCCACCAGCAGACAAGTAATACGTAGTTGGAATCTTGAAAACATTGTTTTTCTAGCCTGAATTTGCTGAGAGTAACAGGTTTGTAAGATGAAATACAAGAAAATATAGTTCATCCTTCGCTTCTGTTCTTGCAGTAGTTTGTACATAATCCTGCTGCTGTGTCTAAATAATAGAATGAACAAAGTAGAAGGTGAAAAGATTAAACGCTGCAAGAATGAAGATCACTTCAAAGGGAAGCCAACAGTAGTTGTTGGTAAAGGTCTCTTCTTTCACTCTATTTCTATTTTCATTTTCTTCAGCTGAGGCTGTTTCACCTCAGCAACAAAAGCTGGGCTCTGAGCCAAAAGTATTTGGAACTGAAAATTATCCTTCAGATTTTCTTTGCATAAAAGCAGCCTGATCTTAGAGGACCTAAGACTGCAGTGAGATTAGAGTAAAGTGGAAGTTTGATGTGTGTGCATTTGGGCAGACAAAACTGTATAATATAATGGCTACTGAGTTTTACAAGTGAGTCTGTTTTGACCAGGTGTGTCTAATTTCTGCCTATCATGCCAACCTATGTTCAAGTCTTTTCATAAACTAGTTTAGATGGGTCACTGCAAGGATGAAGTGTCGATCAAGAGAATGTATTTAACTGCCTCAACAGGTCTGATGGTTAATCAGCTTCCCAGAATTTGTTGCCATCCTGTCATCCGGTTGAATTACCTAGAAGCACTGGCACTCATTTCCTGTTCTGGGTTTTGGCTTCTTGCATAGCTTTTTTGGAGGAAGAAGGGTGTTTCTTCACCAGTGTCCTGAGTGCAGCATTGCTGAGAGAGAAATCCTTCAAGCCTTAAAAAATTATATGTATTTTGTAACAAAGGGGAATGGAAAATGGTGTGGTTTTTCTGGCAGCTGTGGGATGGGGTTGGGGCTTGTTTGTGCAGCATGATGTGTAGTTAGTGTGTGGTGCAGCAAGGAGAGAAGTCTGTGAAGGAATTCATACTGCACTCTTTCTTTACATAAAAAATGGTATTTGTGAAAATTATTTGAATACCTCTGTTAAAAAAGAAAACAAAACCAAGCCACAAACCACTCTCCTTTTAGGACCAGGGATGTGATTGGGCCAATGAAGGTGCAGACCTGGCATAAAAGGGAAACATTAAATCCCTAGGCTGTTCAAAACATATTTGCCTTTCCATAGCAGGAAACCAAAATCAGCTTATGTTTAAGGAACTAGGTATTATATTTTTCAAGATCTTAAGCCTTTCTAGTATTTTAGGACGCATCATTGTGTTATTGAAATTGGCCATGTGAAGGAAGTCTTTGAAGTTTCTGATTGAACAGTGTGAGAGGGAGGATTCCCTCAAGAGCCAAATACAGCACTATTGATTTCTTTACAAGCTTTGTGAAGGAGACTTTTAGCAGAAGCCAGTATGCTTGTTGAGAAGTGTACACATAAGTGTTGTGTCTCTGTCTATGAGCATTGCTTTAGTGATGTGAAAGGAAAATTTCATGTCTTGCAATGTCAAACCCAATGATTTCAAACCAATTTTCTTTATCTGTTCTGTATTCTTTAAAGTAAATTGGTTTTTTTTACTTTTCAATTGAAACCCTTGTGTTTATGTAGCAGTTCTTCATTTCAGGTTTAATGAAGGAGCAGTTAGAATTTACATCAAAAACTAGTTCTCCATTATTTGTTCCTGTACTGCCAGTTTGTAGTTTCACACACATATTTTGCAACCTGCTATTGACAATCAAGGTAACTCAATGCAAATGAGTAAACACAGGTGTCTCTTGATGTCCTGAAGACACCGAGCTGAAGTTAACAGGCAATTAAGATTAAGTGTAGACAGGAGCCAGAGCTAAAATTAGTCTGTATTGCAAAAGAGAAATTTGTAACAAAAAAAAAAAAAAAAAAAAAGGGAAGGAAAAAGCCATCTCAATCGGAGGTTGTAGGTAACACTGGTAGGGTGAAGTGATCTCAAAAGGTCCTTTCTAACCTTAATGATTATGTGATCATTATAATGTTTTTCTTTTTAAAATGATCTTCAGTTTTAAACACTGAAGGCTGTGACTGACCAGTCTGTAGAAATTTAAACAGTGTGTATATAAATTTATTGAAACCTTGTTTAAGGAAGTGGCAGAAACACAACTATAGTCTTACCCTAAAATGATAGTTACAGTAGTCCATCTTTTAAACTGTTGTAGATTTTGAACTTGACTTTTGTTTGTCTAGGCATTCTTCCAGAATGGTGATTTAATACCAATCTTAAAATAAATTTTGTAATTTAATTTTATTTTAGAAAGAGTTTTGTAAGAATAATTTCTCAGTGGTAAATTCTCAGTTGCTCAGTTATTGTAATTCTCTTCCAGTTCTTCACTGAATTATTGCAACTCAGCCAGTTAAGGACTGACATTTGTTTGGAATAAAGAAAATGTGTTTTTAGGAAACACCTGTTCTGCTGGATGATTGCTTTGGTGATCTTTTTGGGCAAAGAGAGGTAAACTTAAAGGGGAAGAAATAGGTGGAAAGAAGTATAGGTTTCATCCAGTGATCTTGATGTGATGTTTGCATTAATAAATTCAGTGCTAAGTGCATCTGCAGTTCAGTAAATACTAAATCCTGTGTTCATTATTTCGAGTTCTGACTTCTTTAGAGACCTGGATCCTTCCTGTCCTCTGCAGAAGAAGTTACTGTTTCTTGGAAACAATGGACTGTTTTCAGAACTTACATAATAAACATAGCTTGACTGAATTCTGCATCATTTGGGAATATGTCCCAAAATGTATCTAATTAATTACTTCCTCCTTTTTTTGTCTTTTGATTTGTGCACAGAGTTCCTAAATGCTTTGAAATATTTGGAAGAACCTGTTAAATTGTGTACAATTTTTTATATTCTGTCTCTTCAAAACCTTGAGTTAAAATTAAAGGGACAGAATTTCCTATGAATATATATATATATATATGCATTTTTCAAAATGTAAGTCTCTGGACAGAAGTCTTTCTTTTTACAGCTGCAAGTTAACTTGTGATGCTTTCCCTTCCAGCTGATGGCTAGAGAGGAAGTTCATGCTAGTGTGTGGTGAAGAAGGGCAGATAAAGAAGAAATAAGGCACTGAAAGCACCAGTGTTTCTCGGTAGCAAGCCTCATTTCTTGCAAAAGAATGCATTTTCCCTCCAGGAAGATGATAGCAGCCTCCAGGACACAGATAGGAAGTGACAGCTCAGGAGACAATCCATCAGCTCCTCTCTCCCGGGTCTGCTGTGCTCCAGAACCATTGGTCTGGCCTTCAGAACACCAGGACATGCTTGGATAGCTTAATCTGCCCCTGGTTCCCAGAACTGTCAGGTTTTTTTCCTAATTTTGCATTTTTTTTAACAATGATTTTGTTGTGTTTAAAAAACACAGCTGAAGTTTAGAGGCTTTTACTGATACTGCTGTTAATGTAATAATTACATGTAGGACTGAGGAAAAGTTTTTCTGTGATAGTTTTAACACTGTATATAATTTATTTCACCATTATGTTTATTTTTAGTCAATCCCAGCATATAGTAGGGAAATGGGGAAATAACAGAATGAGGCAAGGCAGAGTTTCTCAGTCAGAAATAAGAGTAATTTTTGATTTAGTATAAAAAAATTTAGCAAATGTGTCCTAAGGCTGTGATTCAGTTTTTTTTTTGTTTGAGAACATCATGGAACAGTCCTTTTCATTTAAACAAGATTTGGCCAGTGGTGCTTTATCCTAAGCTTTAGTCCAGGTGACAGGGACCACGGGAACATGTCATGGTGCTGATGAGTGTTCTAGTTGAGGAATTTGAGTCTAAAGCTCTTAGTTAAGCCTTTGTTTTGAGGTTGCTAGAATTTGGAAATACCTCTGTGCTTGAGGCTGTAATGCATTCTTGGATAATTCTCTCATTTATTTTGAATATTCTTAGGAGAAAAGAATGTAAAAAGTGTGGAGCTGACAAGAGATATCTTGCTCTCCAAACAGGAGTAGGAACTGTATGATTGGAAACTGTGGATGAAAAAGCTTAGCTTTCTCTGACCCCAAATATTTACACTGAGTGTTATCATCTAAAGGCCACTAGATGAATGATTAGGTAACCAGATATTGGTTTGTTTTGATGAGATCATCACAGATTTAAAGCAATTATCATTTGAAGTGTGACTTATGTAGTTTGAGCAACATATTAGGGAGATAAAGGCCTATTTTACTTTTTCTTCTGTTTAGATTTCTTTATTTTTTCAGGACAGAGCTGAATTATTAATTATTAATTTTTTCAGTGTGCTATGCAATGTTATGATGTATTGCTGTTGGCTGTAATATATTTTTTAGGATGCCTTTTTTATCCTATTTGGCAGTTTCACACACCATTCCCTGTAGGTTGTTTGCTGGTAACTTAAACTGGTGTTTCAGGAGTAGCTGCCTGAGGCCATTAGGAATTTCAGTAGAATGGTGAATGACAACAGCAGCAGTACCAACTCTGGACACCTTATCAATTCCAGGGACTGGGATGCCTTTCATCTCATGATTTCCAGTCTAAGAAACCCTTGTTTGCTGTCTCCTTGCCCTGCTGTGAATGTTGACACTCCCAGTCACAGATGATTGCAGGACTTGTACAACAGCCACATCCCCTGCAGCAATTTGAACCGTGTCAGTGTTCACCAGGAACAAGTCTTGTGCCACGAATCTGAAACTTGCAGAGTGCAATGGGACTCATGTTTCTGGTGGTGCTTCCTCAGGGCTTTAAATTGATGTGGTGAGGGTTCATGTTTATTTAGATAGTCAAGTAATTAGTGTCAAATAAATTTAATGGTTTGTATTGTAATACTTTGTTGGTTAGTGAAATGCCAACTTAAGTTATCAGGAATAAAATGTTGTATGCCTTAGCTTTTTATGGATTGTGTTACTATTCTGTTGGTAAAAGTTCGCTGTAGTAAGGCTATTTGTTACTTACTGTCTTGTGTTTTTACACATTTCTGTTGTAAAATCCCACAAAATGAAGAATTTTGAACTGTGCTGAGAAAATGGAGACTTGGTGACTTGAGGCAGAGTAGAACAGGACTTCTCTATGATGATTTTGCTTTTGTAGGGAACCAATACAAAACATCCTGCTCAGGGGAAAAGTGAATATGCATGTGAGAATCTTCTTGTGAACTCATCTGTCACTGTCAGATGGAGATGCAAGTTAATCTAAATTCAGTGTAAATGAAATTTTCTTAAGAAATTTGACTTATGAATTAATTTTTTTAAATTCAACCTCTTTCTTCTTTTACCTCAGATATTATTTTAATTGTCAGGTTTTGTTTAAGCACTGATTTAAGAATGGGGAATGAAGTAACCCACTACTAGGTGCAGACAGTAGTTAGAGAAAAAGGAAAAGTAACTTCAGTGACATCTGAAATACTAATTCCAGAGGTTTTACAGCTAATGCACTCATAGAAAATCCTGAGTTGTATGTTAATAATTAATCCTAAACTATAAGAAGTCTAGAAATTTTTGACCTAAGACTCTAAAAGGAAAGAAGGTGAATGTAGGTTTGCTGAGTAAACAAACTAAGCTTGTGAAGGGAAGACTAATCTAGAATGTCCCAATGAACATATATAATTTACAGTGTATTCGACTGCAGAGGATGGAAGCTGTTCAGCTTGCTACACTTCTTCCATCCCTGGGTAGAACAGGGAAGCAGGGGGTTGGAAGCAGGGACAGGCAGCTCCTTGTGTTCCAGAGTCTGGTTTATGTAACGCAGAAACTACTTTTACTGTAGTATTTCTTAATGCTCTGCCAGCAGTGTTGCTTTGAATCATGAGTATCCTTAGCCCGAGATTTACAAAGGACATATTAATCCCTGAACCTGTCTGACAGCTGCAGTAAAGCAGCGGTGATTTTTATACTAAAATATTGAATACATTCAACTTGCTCCTGTTTAGCAATTGGAATGTAACATCTTTTGGTATCTCTTTCTTTTTCCCCCCAGATTTAGCAGTCTGAACTTGTCAAACCACAGCTAGGATTTTTATTTTTATTTAAATTCCCTTTTAGAAGGCAAGTGGTGGCTTTTAAGTGATAGGTGTTCTGTGCTGTCTTCATAGTTTGTACAGAAAGAAATGCTGACTCAAAGCTGCATGATGGAGTTGTTAAATTGTTGCTTTCTGATAAATGATAGAATGATTGTTTTGAACTTACTTAAAAATTAATTTTATAATTGATTGACAAAATCTTTTACATCTTTTAAATTGTCCATCTGCTTGGATCTTCCTTGCCTTATTGTGAGGGAAAATGGATGATTTTCACAAGTACAGTAAAGTACACTTAAACTTACCACCCTGAGGTAAGTGCACTTTACTATATCTTAGCCTTTTAAACATACCTTTTAATCTCTTCTGCTCTGGAGAGTACTTTGATAGACCTAACAGGGTGAAAATTTTTACTTCAATGCAGATTTATTAAAGCCTGTCTCTATCTCTTTTGTTCCTTTTGGTTTTAAATTCATTCCAGTTTTGGATTAATCCTGTTCCCGTGAATTTTTCACATCGCTCTGAATATTACCAGTAGAAATGAAAATATAACCTCTTCCGGTTTTCATTTTGAAATGGAAGAGTAAACCAATCAATTTATGATCTGGTTAAGTGATCATGACTGAAATATTTGAAGAGAGGGATGTGTATCCAGTCTGCTGTGAGGAGATACTAAATCAAACAGGCTGCTCAGGGACAGACAAGCTGCCTTTCTGAAAGGTGAATGAAATATGTGCTGCAGGTGCAGGGGTTTTAGGGGTAGTGTGGTCAGCTGTCTTCTGCCAGCAGCTACTCAGACATCTCTAAGTGTTCCCATTGATCTCACGAGTGCTGCTGTGATGTTTCATCAGGAATGGTTGTACTTGTGTGAGTTGCTCTGTTCTTCCCTTCCACTACCTTTTGAATTGTCTTTTGTCTCTTTAGGTTTTTGATCAAACAAGATGATCTTTGTTATGCATGTTTCTGTCTCAGCAGGGCTAGGACTGGTAGAAGAAAAGCCTTTCATGACAGGTTATGACTGCACTCTCTGCCTCAGTGTACTGACTGAAAATTAGTGTCAAAATTAAAATACTTTTGAGGGTAGCTCTTACATGTAGTATTTTGTAGAGATTTGAAATGTTCTGGAGTAAAAGAAAAGTGGAGATCCAGCATACTCATAGGACCAAACAAACAAATCAGTGAGCTCTCCCTCTTTAATGCCTGGAGTGAGGCATTAACATTCAATTAATAGATATTTGAAGAGGTATTTTTTGTCAGTTCAGAGATAGTATTGCTGTTTTACACTTTTTGAACAAAAGATTTTGTATATCTTTGGAGAACAGGTCTTAAGATTTTTACTAGGTTTTTTTTTTTTTTTTTTTTTAAATGTTGATTACTACAACTAATGGTGAAATGTGGCATGCTAACATATCAAAGAAATTAGGAAATATTAGGCAAATGAAGATTTGCAGCTGACAAAACTTATGGAAATGGTTGCAAAACTTTTGGAACCTGTAACATAATATATGTATCTACATACACATGTTCTTGTCAGCCTCTGAGAATTTTCCTAGACATAAATCAAGCATGTTCCTCAGTCTCATAAACTGTTTTTGGTAAGTCATGGTTCATAATCCATGGGGAAAATGCTTGCAGGCATTCTGACATTGTAGATTTTAGCTACTGTAGGTAGTAGCTGATTACAGATGTATTGTAGAAGGACTGTTGGATTTAAAAACTGTAATGATAGAACAAGGAAAGTGTTTTCCTTTCCTACTGGTTTCAATCTAGCAGTACAGTTAAATGTAAAATAGGAAATGAGCCATGTTTGATGGTTTGTGTTCTTTTTTCCACTTTTTAAAACTGATGCACTTACCCAATGCTGAAGTCCAGATGTGCAAACTGTAAAATAGGTTGTTTGAATAAAAGTATTTCTATATTAATAATAAAAAATTATTAAAGCCACTAATATCTCCAAATTAATGTGTTAATTGCCACACATGTAATGCTTGAAGTGCAAGAAATGATTTGCAGCCCAGTCCTGTGTTAGTTCAGACCAACCATGAGTTCAGTGTCCCTAAGCTCTTGTCTCAAGGAAGGAATAGTTAATCAGTGCTGTCCTGGGCACTGGAGTCCCCAGACTCTCCAGCCCTGCTGATCCATCGTGTGTGCTGGTGTGACCTTTGTCTTTGGGTTTATGCAAGGCAGTGCTGGCCAGGCAGTTCTTCATGCCAGAAACATTTCTCAAGGGGATGGACTATTGTACTTATGGTCTTGCAGAGCAATTGTTAAGCATGGTGACAGAATTTCTGATTTTTCATTTTCCTCTGGGTCCTCAAGGTTGAGGTGAACTTCAGGCTGTGGATTAAGCAGTGTTATGAGATTCCTTGCAATTTACTGCCTGAGAAAAGTTGTAGAATCTCCTGGTCATGTGTTTCTGAAAGACTGCCATGCTGACTCCCAGTATCATCCCCATTTAGGACTTCTTATCTCGGCATTTCCATAGTGCCACACATGATTTTGTACTTTCTCTCACACCTATTAGCCTGCAGTTTTTTACAGATATTAATCCCTGTGTGGAAGATATTCTGTAACTTTTTTTTTTTTTTTTAGAAGTGAAAGGGGAAAGCAGTCATCAGAACTATGCACATAATCCAGCCTATCAGACAATGTATATTTTGTAGTTATTTTTTCCTGTCTGAAATAGTTGATTTTGTACATTTTGGATTTCAGGCTAATTCTTTTGTTCTTCTTTCATTTGTAATGTGAAAATACAACTGGTGACAGATCTAACAGAAGAAGAGGAGACATTGAAGTTGTTTCCTAGTGTTTTTTCTAAACTGAAAGTTGAGTTGTTCTGCTTTGGGCAAGGAGAACTCCCTTAATTGTTCTTTACCATACACACTGCCTGTGTCTGCTGGAGCTCTGCAGTGCCAGCTGGGCTGGGGGCTCTGAGAGCCCCAGTGCCTCAAAACTCAAGAGTTCTGCAGGGGAGCAGAGGCTGGGAGCTCTGCACAGCCCTACTGCTTGTTTAACTCAGGATTCTTTGGTTTACAGAACAAAGCTGTTCCCTCCTGCAAGGCAAAGGATTGAATTGCCAGTATGACAGTGATAAGTAGTAGGATTATGGGATCAGTGTGGGAACACTTGTGTTGGAGCTTATGAGCTTGTCTGCTGTGAACTGTGTGTTTAAGACTGCTGATACTCTGAGTTGAATGATGACACTTTTTATACAGATCTTTGAAAATCAGATACAAGTGTGTCCTCTAAAATTTTCTCTTTAAGAGGTTGGGATTTGTTTATCATGGCAAGTATCTGCAGATTTAGAGAGAAAGTGTTGATATTAAAGTGCTAGAGCTGAAGCATTTGAAGATCTATTCCATGATCCTAAACTTTTAGCATAAACATTCTGATTATGATTTCTCTGCTGTCATAAAAATGGAAGTTGGGCTTATTTTTTGAAAGATCCCTTTAACAGGGGGGTTTTCATGCTTAAAAATTTTAAATATTTGTTTTTCCCCTCATCAGCTTCTGAAGCTGTTTCTTTCAGTAGAATTGAAGTAAAAATAATCAGCTGTGAATCTTGTTCTCTTCTTTGCCTGTCTCTGTGGTAGTGAAGTGATTTAAAATGGTATGTCCATCTCAATCCTTGTAACAGTGCCATCCTTTTTAAATGAGAGCTGTTTTAATCCTCAGTGCTGAGATTCAGACATTACCCAGACTCAGATCGTAGCTTCTACTCCACCATGTAGTAGTTGAAGCACTCTGCAGTGTGTTAGAAAATGAAGGGTCTAATGTGTTTAAGACATATTTATAGTTTGTTTATTTTGTGCATACAGAGAAAATGGTCAATTTATAGATTTTTTTTTTTTAAAGATGTAGGAGACAAAAATAAATGAAATTTTCTCTTGGAAGAGCAGAATTTGTTTCATGGAAGTATTAACTATGCTTCGACAGTAACATATATCTCCTGTTGGATTTCTGAATTTAAGTAAATGATAAAATAATCAGATTAAAAACTAACTCTAGATGAACTGGTGAGACTCTAGATAGCATATCTCCGTTTGCTAACATACAACATGAAACATTTAAAAAGTGTGACTAGTGCATGCAGGTAGCATGTGAAAAAATACTTATTACAGGAGACCTGTACAAGATATTTTTGGTCTGCAAAGAAGGCAAAATATAGTGCACAATTCAAGGAACTTTAGTTAGTAAACAAAGTTTATTCCAAAATATGCAACAATGGAATAATGAAGCATAATAACTTAGGCACTTTTCCCAGAAGCTCTATGGGTCTTATATGCAAGGTGATATACAGAGCTCTCATAAGATTTTTCTGGCATGTACTTTCTTCTTCTTTGTTTCCCTTAGCACAGAAAAACATCAATTAGTTGATTCTAAGCATGCACCTGTTATATTCTCTTCCTCCTTAGCCTGCCCTAATGAGTTGAGATTGCTTGTTTTATAAATGCGAGACGTCAGAGAAACTCTGACTGGATTTTAATGGTATTCACTAAGAAAATGTCTTGAGGTACATTCCATTAAATTTAATTGCTGCCTCTCTTGCTGTGCCTTTGTTCGTGTTGTATGACTTGAGAACAACTTGAGTGTGTTGTGTTCTAAGCTGCTGTTGAGACTGACCTGAATGGAACATGCAGATGTCTGTATATTAAGAGCTTGACCCAGAAATAAGATATTTGGAATTTGTACATTTGTTTATATAGTAATGACAGGAAGCCCCTTGTGTATGAAGAGGCTCAGTAGTATGATCCAGATTTCAACATTTCTTCTTTTGCTGCCAGTACATGGTCTGGTAGTGATTAATTTCAGTATCCTCTGGATGCCTCTTCCCAGCCCTGCAACAGTTGAAAGAAACACATTTGGTGAATTGTCCAATCTGATATCTACCATATTCTTCAAATGTTCTCACTTGAAGTGATTCAGTGATAATTTGTTTTGTTGGTTGGCTGTGAAATGATGTATTGTGACTTTATTTTAGGAACAGCAGTAAAAACTGGGATCCCTGTTTTGCTGAAACACTGAACAGTAAACTAGAATGTCTTCCTTGCAGCAGTGAACAACATAAACAAAGAGAATTTTTGTTACTGAATATTTATGTTGTAATGTCCTCATATCTAGAGTAAGGCTTGCTAATATGAAGTTTTTAAAGTTACTGTGTGAGGTTTTGGCACCAGTGAAGGGAAGGGCAATGGTGATGTTGTAAATGCTGATATTTAGCACAGCAAGGACCTCACCATGACTGAGGGAGCTGCTGTAGAGGAAGATTGATAATACAGTAGTCTGGTTCTTGAGAGACCTTTTATAATGCCAGTAACAACTGGCTAGAATTTGACTGCTTTTGTAGGGACTGGCAGAAGCTGAACCCTCAGTGCTGCTCATACTGCTTAAATCTTTTTATATGTAGGTAATGGGAGACCTTTTAATTTGTTAAAGACTTAAAGTCTTTTCCAGCTCTACTGTAACATATGTCTTCTGGCAAGAAATTATTTGTGACATACAGAACTAGGTAGGAAAGATTTAGAAAATGGATTCTAAAAGAGGTCACTGTCATTAATTTAAATTTGTTTCTAACATTTCAGATTTTTCTTCTTGCCTGTCCCCCATGTCGGACTGCAATGATCCTCTTCAGGTAATACCACTTCCTTACTGTATTTCTGTCTACTTACACTATTTTAGAAGTTAATCACTGCTTAAGTTATAAAACACTAAGTGAAATACTGAGTTGGAAAGGCATATTGGTTGAATTGAAAAATGGCCTGGAAAGAGTCAGGGCTTAAATAATGGTGTAGGGCCCCTTATCCTTGGTTCTTGTGTAGTGGTGGGTTTGGTCTGGCTTTTGAACAGGAATTAGCTCAGTAACAGTGGAGTTAATGCAGATTAGTGTATGAGCTGCTGTAATTTGTGTCATGAGCCTCAAACCTTTTTCCTCAGTAGAAATTAGTAACTGGGCCCTGCTGAAGGCCATGCAGGCAGTCTGTATCTGATTTCAACATCATGGCTAGGTAAAGTTAAATAAGTAAAGCAAATTCTTGCTGTCTTGGTTGGGTATTTCTCAGATTTGTGCAGTTTTTTCTAAAAAACTGCGTATTGTTACTAATTTCAGGAGCCACAAGGGTCTCTGCTGTGCAGGAGGCTCTGATGGGCTGCAGCAGCAGAGCATAGTGTGCAACTGAGGGTGCAGCCAATGTGTTGTGGGGAGGGTCAGGGCCTTCCTGGGCAGTGGTACTTGGGAATGGCTGTAGTTGCCACTGTGACATTAAACTCGGCTCTTCCTTGTCTTAATCTAGGAAAATTGATGCTGGAGGAATACCTTAGACAGTCTTTCTGCAGCTTTTCCCTGCTATTCCTTATTTGTGCAGGGATTATGCTGAACAGAGACCCTGTTCAGGGTCTAATGCATCTCCATCTTGGAGAGGGTGAAAAGTGTGTCTGCTGTCCAGGAGATCTTTCTTAAAGACCAGTTGTAGAATGGAGGCTGCAATTTTATTTTTTTTTTTTTTTTTCAGAATGGGTATTTCTATTTTCTAACACCCTGACAACATATAAACTATGTTTGGAAATCTGTTTTAAAATTGTAATACCTTTCCTCCCTTGAGTTACTTTTAAATTCCTAAGAGTTTGACAGACAGTGGTGGGAGACAGTTTATTCTTTACTTTGTATGTGATGTAAAGTAGACTGAAACAGTTCTGATACTAATTTTCTGTTCCTGTGATCCAGCAGTAGTTCAGAAAAAGATGGCTGAAAGCTATACAAAATACAGTGTATAATACTACTTTTCTGCTTTGTGCTTTCCTTAGGACTTGCTATTGCATTTTGATAAATGTAATTCTTTTATTTAAGAGCTCTTTCAAATTCTTGAAGCTTTACTTTGGAACTGTACATGCACAGCATTAAAGAGGAGTAAAACCCTTTATCAAAGATGCTATTTTAAGCTCTGGAGGACAAATGAACAGCAGAATTCCAACTATTTAGCAGCTTGCATCATGAACAGAATTAGGGGCAGTCCAGGCTTTTTAGGAATCCAAAGCTCATTATAGAAAGCAATCCTATTTTAGGAAATTCTTTAAGTGTGTATTTAAAGATGGGATTTTGTCCACTTTGTTGCATTTAATAGTGACTTAATCCAAATTCAAGCCAAAACCATTTTTAAGTTTCTTGCCACCTTTTATCAAAAAGATACATAAAATACATGAAAAGATTGCATTTTATTTATGAAATAATAAATAAAATAATGTCCTATCTCTTTTCTAAGGTTGCAGATGCATATGCTGAATGGGGCCCTCCTAGCATTGCTGTTTCCTGTTGTTAATACACGTCTGGTGAGTGTAGTTTTCCTCCTCCTTTTTTATTTCTTTCTATAAGATTATCTTTGGAGAGATGTCAGATGTTTGCTCTGCTTGGCCTTTTAAAGTTCATTTTACCAGGCGGTAGATTCCTGGTTACTACAGTGTAGCCAAAACACCAATCTTGGATTTTTGGATGTTTATAACTTGGTGTGAAAAGACAACACTTCTGGTATTGAGTGTTAGATCCATTCTAGCCATTAATGGAGGGAAAACCTGATGGCTTTGAAAGAGGCTTTCACAGGTTAACCTTGTGGCCTGTGGTCAAAATTCAGTTTCAGGCTCTATGTAAATGTAAGATTCTTTAGGCCTGGAAAATGCCAAATGCTGTTGTTGGCTGTCATCCCCTCTTCCCTAAGATTAGGCACAGCAGATTTTTTTTTCCCATGCAAGTTTTTGAATCTGCTGTAAAACTTCAGTCTCCTGGACAAAAAAATTAGCCTATTGGTGTTCGTAGTGAGATTTCTTAAAGCCATTGAGAGTTAAAAGTAAGAAAAGCTATTTTGAGTGTGAGTCAAATGAAGTATTTCTAAGGATTATTTCAAGAGCTGTTATGCATGCGTATGTAGTGGGGGTGTGTATGTATATGCACATATGACTAGATGCTTTTCATTTTTTTCATATGACTTATCTGCAAAAATCTGTTGTTGCAGTTATTTTAATGTCTGTTTAAAGACAGATAAAAGTACTTTGTATTTAAGCAAACTATGTCCATAATACAGAATGAATTAATATTATTAACAGAATTGTTAAGGACTTCAGACTCCATTCCAGATTTTCTTGGTGGCTCTCCATTTGCAAATCTTGACTGTCTAAATGAGATTAGGTATAAACTTATGCTTATGTGCAGTTTGCAATTATATTTTATTAAAACTTGGTACTGTTGAAGAGGCAGCAAATGAATAAAACAAGTGTTCTTTTCCTGATAAAGAAAACTCTTTTTATTTTGTATTAAAACCATCTAGTTTTTGAGTAAATATAACCTTAGGCATGATAAAATTGGTCTGGGTAACCTTTGAAGGAAAAAATGTTGAAGTATTTTATAAATCATTAGCTTGTATTTTCTCTGCCATTACCACAGATCTCATTCATGTTAGGGCAGTGGTGTTTAAATGAGAAAGATACAGACTGCTTATAAAAGTAGCTGGGAACAGTGGAGCCGAAAGATAATGTTCAAGAGTAAATATTTTTGGAATAATTACAACTTATAGTATTTTTTGGCCTAACAGCTGCTTGCCAGGCTTTTCACTTTTCCATGTTTCTTCTGGCACAGGATAATGTGGGTGATGTTGTACAGCACTGCCTTGATCCAGAACCTCTCATGGCAGGCACACATTCTGCTCCACAACTCTTACTGTGGTTGTTAACACCAACATGGTCCTGAAAGCAAATTTTTCCTAAAACCTAGTAGGAATTTAAGAAAAAAAACCCCTCAGTAATTTTGTCTAAGCTGGCTGCTCTGGTTTTATATTATTTAAGTGAAAATCTTTTGATTCAGTCATTCAGAATGGGAGACAATCATTGCTTCAACAGCTGATGGATGTTTTAGTGGATATCAGGATCAGTGTAAATATTAACTTGTTCAAAGTAATTTCCAGAACACCTCTTACATTTTGTGGCACAGTCTGTTAGGGTCATGTGGTTTTGCTACCAATTACATTACTGAAATGCAATGCAAATGTCCTTTTGTAAATATGCTCCAGTGTTAAATTATCCTGAAGTGGAAGCTTCTGGCATAATTTCATGGTTTCCATTTTCTTGTAATGTATCTGTTAATTTATTTTTTGGCCTTTTTAGAACTTAGTAATTTCAAAATTATTTTAAAATAGTAGTGTATTGCCAGTGGAAATGGAGAGTTGAGATATACACTGAAACTACACTAGGAGGTTTCTACCTTCTGTTATTTTAACCTTTCAGTCAAACTATATTAAACTATGGAGTTAAAAGTCTTGTTGGACTATAACAGGCACCTGGGATAGTGTTCAAAAAAATGTAACCTAATAGATGACGTCAGTCTGTTCGGTTCTTCCAAAGAAAATATTTTCCTGCCTTGGCATGAGGTAGAGGTGCCAACAATTAACAGATATAAGCAACAGCACCCACTTGTATTTTTTTGGCACCTAAATATTGCAGTTATTTGTCATGTGCCAATGGAATTAATTTCTGTGCATTTGAATAGGCCTTGGATAAAGATAAAACTGTTTCTTGTCCAGTCAGTGCTTTTGTGAGTTCTTCTTACCCTTTCAAAAATAAAGGAGAAGAAGATGCTGTGAGGGAATTGGCTTGTTATGCTCCCAAAAGGGAGCCAGCAAGGTATAAGAGGATACACAGGAGTAGAAAGATTTCTTTTAACTCTCTATCTATATTCTTGGCACACAGTGTAGGTCCTGATAACCTGGCTATGCATATAATTTCATTTAACTGCCACAAAGACTCCATTTGGAAAGTAACTGGGTTTGCTTGAGCTTTCATGTTGCATTAATCAAATTTTAAAGGAAAGTCTTTTCATTGGTTTAAGAGTGGGGATTTTTTGGAAGCTCATGTCCTGAAAATGTTGATATAGATAAAGTAAAAAGGAGGACATGTCCCAAAGGTGTTGGACACATGGGTGTCAGCTCACACGGCTGAGATGGTGCAGTTTTAATGTTTCCAGAAGCTGCTATATTTTATTATTAGAACTATTTTGCCTGTGAGGTATACATTCTACATCTCTATTAGGAGGAGAATCATACTCTGAGCAGGCCTTTGAGTGCATTCTGTGTTTGCTCCACTCTTTGGCTGCTGTATTGTTGTTGATTGTTGGAGTAATAATTCACTGCACTAAATAGTTTGCCTGTAATGGCCATGCCTGCACAGCAAAATGGAATATGTTGTGGTAGCACATTGTTGTTTCTGAACTGACTTAATCTAACAGGCACAAGGGAAAACAACAGGAATGGTGTGAGACTGTTGAGAGATTGTGCTTGGGTGGTTGGTGGGTGATAAAGCCAAATTTTCTGCCTATTTGGGCACTTGCCCGTGCTGTGTGCATTAAACTGGTACGAGTGTGTTATTTACTGACAATGTCTAAGAAAGTGGCTGGTACAGTACAACATTTGGTGTTTATTAGGCTGTGTTCTAGATGTATTACAGGACCAGAGTCTGAGAGCTGAATGCCTTCTATTCCTTTTCTGCCACACTCTGCAGTCTTTGTAAAGAATGATGGAGGAGGTGCTCTTGCAAAGTGCAATGCTTGAGCCAGGGTATAAACAATTAACAGAAAGAGGAGTACTTCGGTCAGAAAACAGAGTAAAGTGTTAACCTGTGAGCCCACTGAAAACCAACTGCTGTGTCTGAGTGTTTAATCTAAATTAGTATTATGTCCATACTCTTTTTGGGGGGTAACTCATCTGAACATCTGACTTCTGGGCTCCACTCTACTGCTGCCTTGAAGACATTTTTCCAAAGCTTAGATCAGTACATGGAAAGACCTCATTGTTCTCTTTGGGCAGTAGCTGGTTTACGTTAAAACGTGAAGTCTTACTTGTTTTCACGAAGAGATTCTTTAAATCCTTGAATGATGGGTGATCCCTTGTGCCTTATCTTCATTTCCAGTTTTTCCTTGCATGTGAAAGGTGCTTATGCTGAGTGAGTCTTTTATTGATAAAACTGTTTATAGACAAGGCACAAGATCCAGGTGAGTTAGTTGCTCAGTACAACTTTCTTTTTCTGTTTATTGTAGCCTGGCTGTACAACTTGAATGCTTGGTTGTACAGCAGCTCTGCAGCTCTATAGCAGGAAATGCACTTGCATAATCAGCCAGGCTTCAGTACAAACCATCTTTTACAGTGGGAAAAAGATGTTTTGTTTTACACACAAAAAAATACTGTCAGCACTACTGCAGCATAACAGCTGTTACTCTGTTCTCAGGAGTGTCCCAGCACAGTGTTTGTGTAACAGATCCTCACAACTCTATGGCTGTGGAAGCCCCTTTGACACCACAGACAAATGGAGAATGCTCCTTGGCAGGAATGAGTGCCTCATGTTGTGGTATTTATATCAGGAGCAATTGTTTCTGAAGAGGGAGAGGTACAGCTTTTTCTCCAGTTAGGAACACTACTTTAGCCCCATCTCAAATAATTTTAATTCCCTCACTTTGCTCTCTGTGTTGTTCAATGAAGGACAGCAGGAAAGGTTGAGATTTAGGAAGCCTCACAATTTTCATGAAGTTCTTGCTTTTGCATACTGTTACCTTGGAATAAAATAACCCAATAGACTGTATGGGAGGGTTGTTTTAGCTTAGTCCCCCCTAGGAGCTGGCTGACCACCTTGGAGGTTGCCATCAGGAGACAGACAGTGTCCAGTGGGGAAATGCCAGGACTTGCATAATCCAGCTGTTGGTTTTAGAATACTCTACATTCAAAATAGGGTATAAGAATTGTAGTTGCATTTAAAATAAGAAATAGTATGAGAATTGTAGTTGCATTTAAAAGATCACTGAGTTATTTACCAGCTGTTTTCTTTTAGGAAGAAAACCAAACTCTCTTTCAACCTCTCTTTACTTGTGTTGATGTAGAAATTTCTGTAATGTTTCAGTTTCAAGGCTGTGACTTAAGTGTCTCAGAACAGTCATAGAAAAGGAAGGCTTTTCTCCCCACTCCCTGCTTTCCAACACACAAGCCACAGTGGTAGGTCCTGTGTCTGAATTCCCTTCTGGCTGTAGAATGACAGAACGAGTCTGCATTTGAACCAAGGCTAATGGCTTTTCATTATTCCCATGAGATTTCATACTTGTTGTATTGTCCAATTATCAATTCAGAAAAATAATGCAACAGTGTGGCTTTTCAGCTCTGTAAGTCAGCTGCAGTAAGAAGCTGAATTCTTAATTTTTGAGTGTTTTCTGCTACTGTTCAGTTTGGTTCAATTTTAAATGTGCTGCTTTACTGTAATAAATAGATATAGGCTAAGGTACTTAAAGATGGGAATAACTTTCAAATACACTGCATCCCCTTTTCTAACTGATAAAGAGCTAGAATTAGTTGGGTCTGGTTTAAGAGGCTCAAACACAGTTATGGTTCAAGCTATTTTTAGAGTTATTTTAGCTGTCTGGCTTCTTAGAAGTTACACTAATTCAAATAAGCTCACAAATGACTAATTGTAATTTCCCAAAAGTTGGCAGCAGGTGAGAAATACCTAATTCACTGGTAACTTGTTCAGCTTCTCTTTAAATCTAATAAATTACTGGTCATTTTATATTTTAATTTATATTTAGTCAAGTGTAGCAGTTCTATACATGCATGTAGGTTGCTGTAAGTCAGGTCTTTTGATTTTTTTACACAGTCTTCTCAGTAATTACTTGTATGTATTTATATACTTTTAGATACATAAAAGACCTCATTTATAGAGTTCTTTCACAAGACATCAAGTACCTTTTCTTTCTAAAAAGACTTCTATGCTGTGGGGTGTACCTAGTTTCTGGTTTGATTACTTGAGGGCTTTGCATTGTGATTGGTGATTTATGCCAGTAAAGAAAGGGAAAGCAATCTTATGTTATTCATTCTTTGTTGTGCTTCTGGCTAATTTTGGGAATTGTCTACTAGAAGTGCTGTGTTTGTGTTAAGGGGGATGGGATGGGTACAGTTAGCTGCACTTTCAAGGCCATGACCATTAATATTTGTTAATATACACAAGTGATAAAATAACTGGCCCGAAGGCATTGTTACGGGTCAGAAAGAGAATTGTTCCTTGGAACTTGGTTGTTAGTGATGAAAAATACTTACAAAAATTTTCCTTATTCCACAGCTTCCATTTGAAATGGAGATTTATTACATCCAGCATGTGATGCTCTATGTTGTGCCCATCTATCTGCTGCAGAAAGGAGGTAGGTTGGCAGATTGTTCCATATGGATTGTACTTGTCTTATGGAATGAAAACACTGTGCTTACTGGATACCACCAGTTTTATTCTTACCTTTTTTTACTAATTTTCTCTGGTTTGAATTAGTAGTTTCTGATTTCCTAGTGTTCTAATGTTATAGTTTTAACCCAGGGAATGAGTTGTATAAGGCACTGAAATGAAAATTTAAAAAATGGCCTGTTGCCTGAGGGATATTTAGAATGTATTGGCATAATGTGTATTTTCTTCTTGAGCAGCATCTCTGCCATCTTGCAATATTTGCAGTTGTTGGTGGGATGTATTTTTAAGATATTTATCTTCTTGGATGTCTCTTGAGAAGTACTGGAACTCAAAATGAGGCCCTTCCCCCCCCCCCCCCCCCAAAAAATTAGTTATCTAGTTAGCTAAATCCCAGAAATTCTGAAGTTCTGGTGAAATGTAGTAGCACATAGCAGTGAAATGAGCTAGACTGCTTGTTGTCTTATCTAACAAGATTGCTCTCTTGCATTCACTTATACCATAACAGTTCAGGTCTGGGAATCCTAAGTTGTTGCCTTAACCAGTGATTTTTCCAGTTGTGGATCCCCAAATGGAATGCACTGTGTATTTCAGCTGGTGTGATGCTCTGCTCCCCTCTAGTGCTGACATGCCTCCATCTGCATTTTCTAGCTGAGCTGAGTTGTTCCATCTGGGAAATAAAACATGATAATTTATGATCCACATGTTTAGTAGCCTTTAGTGAAAGCCCTGAGGATGTGATGTCAAGTAATGGGTGCAGTCAGCCTCTTCCATCCTGCTGAATCTGTTGTGTTCTATACCAGCAGTCAGTTACAATCCTTCACCATTATTTCACTGTAACCTTTGTGTTGCAGTGACCTGATTGCACTGTGACCTGCTGAGTGAAATTAAGAAAAATGATTCAACGGAAAAGTGAAGTGTCATACTTAAAGATGACTCTGTTTCTTTCTCTAATCAGGAAAATATGCCAGCCATGTTTGATATTAATCCACCCTTGATATCCTACAATTCTGGCAAATAATGCCAAAGTGTAGTGTAGTTGTAGGAGTTAGACAAACTCAATCTTTGCAGGAGGAGGGTGAGGAGCAGGAGGCAGAAGACATAAGCAGCCATGAAGTGAACTGTCGGCAGTGACAAAGCCCTTCTGATGTCAATAAATCACTTGGTGGCCTTGGAGTTCCCGTCTGAGGTCAGTTTAAGACATGGGTGTCCTTTACTTTAAGGCTTGGCCTTGGATGACACTTCGTATGTTCTTTTAAATTTTGGTTGGTTGGTTTGGCTTTTTGCTTGTTTTGAAGTAGATGTTCTCAGGGTTCTTCAAGACCTGGGGCTGACAAGAGCTGGATTTGCAGTTTGAAGGGTTTGGTGTTGCACCACTGTCACCCTGGTTCAGCGTTCTGAACTCCTGCCCTGTATTAACTTACAGGTATTTGCTGCCATCTAACGCTGATGTGATGGCAGTGAAATTGCTAAAAGAACTTAATTGGCTAAACTTGTCAATTGAGATTGCTCTGGGCTATTTAACTAATAACTGCTCCATTTCTTATGCACTTGCCTCCTTGTCACCTGACTGGCTGTACACCCAAACACCCAAAACGCTTGCCACAGGTGATCTAATATATGATTTTTGATGGAAACATTAACCAACCTGAAAACATTTGTTAATATTTTGTCATTTCACTGGCACCTCTGTTTAAAGTACCTTCTGACTAGATCACACAGGTTTTTTTTCCAAAGTATATCTTGTGAAAATTGCTTTTCATCGCTGATATTGATCAGCATGCAGCTTGATTTCAGTATTGTAAACAGGAATTTCCACCAGTGAATCTGTGGATTATGACTGAGAGAAGTAATTGAAGGGTAGAAAATTGAAAAAAAATGAAAAGGAATGGATTGTATTTGGAAAAATATGCTCTTTTAGTTTTATTGGGAATCTGCCTGTATTAATGATGGCCTTGATAGGATCCAAATGTTTCTCAACAGCAGGGTAAGCAGAACACCTGAAGCAGAGTTGATTTGAGGCTCAGGCTATAGAGAACTGCACCCCCAAGATTGCTGGCACCCTAATCAGGTATTGCACTAGCCATGCACACGTCCAACTCCCTGCTGAAGCATTTCCTCTTTGAAAGAAGCTGGTGACAGTAAGCAAGGGCCATAAGAATTTATTTTCTGTCTTTTCCTGCTATTTATTACAGTGGTGCAGACTGGTTGTGCTGCACTGGCAACCTTCATGTCCCTCCTGACCCTCTGAGTGTGGGGGCTTTACCACACTTAGCAGCACATGGATGAGAGAGGCTTTTGGAACTCAGGCTTCAGTGTTGCACAGTGAACTCACTGGAGCTCAAGGACATAGATCCCTCTTGGGGATTAAAATTTCTTCTTATCTCCCTCTTCCCTCTCGCTCCTCTCTTTACTGAGTCAATATAAATTTCTATACTTCCTTTCTTAACATTTTCTTTCCAAGTGCATATATGCATGTATAGATAGACATATATGCAAGCTAGACAAGTTAAATGCTTTTACACCATGGCTTATCTTTCTTGGCAGCACTAAGAAGCTCTCATACAGAATAGATCTAGAGTGGATGTAACAGGCCAGCACACAAGATTCCTACCTCAGGTCAGTTCTTACATAAAGTATATCTGCATATACCAGTATATATAGTATATATTTTTCTGGATGAATCTCACCTTGTGTCACCTGTGAATGCCTTCCAAAACTGCAGTATGCATCTGGGCAGGACACAGCATTCCAGAAACACCTGGAGGAGTTGAACTAGACCTTGTAGGTCACTATTTTCTCTTGTCCTTAGGAAGTGAGACTCTTACAGACCTTTAGTGGTGGTCAGGACAGCTTAGTTCTTAAACTGTATTCTTAAAATAATGAAAAAAATCTAGTTTGCACTACATCAGCTTTGGAGACTGATGATTCTGTTCCTGTCTTAAGCTTTTTTGGTCAGGTTTTCAGATGGATTTGACAAGATTAGGTGTGCACTTTATTTCAGAACTTCAAATCATGTTGAAAGTTAATCAAGGCAGAATTGTGATTTCCTTAGAGCAGTTATGAGGTGATATTCTAAACTGCGTTTTTCCACAGCAGATTGAAGTCAGGTGAATTTGTAGCAGCTCTGTAGCAGCGGAGCTCAGGAGATAATCTGCGCTGTGTTTTGTTATCCCGGTGCTGTTAGTTTGAGTTAGTGACTGCAGTGGGTAGGAGGGGCTGCTGGCCCCGAGGTGTCCCGCCCTGTGGCTGCGGGGAGCGGCGCTGGGGGCCAGCAGGGGGCGCTGTGCGCGGCTCCGCCCCTCGCTGGGCCGTGAGGGCCTGGCGAGCGCTCGCCACTGCTGGGCAATGGCCACTGCTGGGCGCTGGCCCTTGGTGACCCAAGAGCCGATTGGCCGCTGTCCAGCTCTGCGCAAGTGCACGGACACCCTAATAAATGCGTTGTTTGCTGGGAGCAGAGGCAGAGTTTTCTTCTTAGAAGACAAGTGCTGTATCCTTACAAGCAACGAAGAGCCAGTGTCTGACTCAAGTCCTAAAGCCCTTTGTTGCTCTAAGAGTCTCCAAAGTGGCATCAGAAGAGAAATTCTGTGGTGGTGTTGCAAAGTAGTCGAAGCTGTTGTTTTTATTGTCTCCCTTCTTGTGGAGAATGCCTCTGTTGTCCTCAGCAGCTGGGCAGAAGCAGCCCAGTGCAGGCAGCTCCCTCAGAGCAGGGCAGCGTTCCTGACCTCGGGACAGCCTGGGCTCGTTGGGAGATGCAGAACACAAGTACAGACAAAAGGATCATTTCTCCTTTGGTTGTAAATTAGGAAACTGCAATTAAAATACTAAACTTCTGTTTTTCATTGGCTGCTAGGACTTGCTGGCTAGAGGAGGCGATGACCATATTTAAAGACCTTTTTTTAGCTGTTGCACCCTATGTCAACCACTCTCCCACTTTGTGACACTTACTTGTATTTAGTTAATTCTTTCCTTAGCTTTTTAAAGGAGTGTTGAAGCAGGCTTTATTATATACCCTTAGTAGTAGTAATCCAAGAGAAATATCACTTTGTATGTGGATATACTTGGGTACTCATAAATCTAGTCCATCTCCATTGAAATACTTGATAATGTGTGGTACAGCTCTTTTGCTGAAACTGAATTACTTAGAGACCTGTTGACTCTTGTGTGTTGTTTCCCTACTCTGCTTCTAGCAGTTCCATGTTCCTGTTCCAGATTTCTCTACTTGCTGAATGCCATGTATTAGACATAAATGTGTGGTTTGCTGTTGAGCTGTGCTTGTGCTGTGGCACCTTGAGCAGCAGGGTAGCTCTGTGTGCTGTCACTCCAGCTGCAGGCTCGGGCTGCAGCCTCTCTTGTAGCTTGAATAGTCCAGGATAATCTTGTTTGATGATTTGAGAGAGAGGAAGAGGAGGGAACATGTTTCTGTCGTGTGGCCCTCTAAGCTTTATGCACTGGACAGTTACAATTAGTTTGAAAAATGAAATATCTCTCCAGGAGATGGTGAAATTTAGAAGGGTAGGTGCCAGTATCTGTAAGAACCTGCTACTGTATGAAGGTAGAGGAAGAACTGCTGCTGCTGCTTTATGGAATATATAAAATTATTCCTGAGAGAAGCAGGTACTATAAGAGCTCTGTCTGAGCTGGTTCTGATGAGAGTAGCTAGCACTGAGGGGAAACAGAAACCTCCTGGCATGAGGTACTAGTTCAAAACCTACACATGGAGTCAGAACAGCTGTAGGGAAAACACAGATTTCAGGATCATCCTCTTGAGAATGTTTTTTTCCTGTTTTCCTCTGGAAAGAAAGTTTTGTCTCTAGGCTAGCTCAATAGGCCACTCAACTGGAATTAACCCTCTGATCAAGGGAAATAAAAGGAAAATAAATTTGCCCTCACATTTTTGTAAGCTTGAAAATGAGAGAATTGTAATAGCTGCTCTGAGTTTAGGATTAAGCAGGTCTACTTGTAATTGTAAGACAACTGAGAGTGTGCAGCACTGGAAAACTCATAAAGCTCTATCAAATTCAGTGGGAATGAAAGCAAGACATTAAAGTGATTATTTTAAACCCAACTAAATTAAAAAATTGTACTATATTTAGACTGTAATTCTCTAATTCAAACAGAGGAGTAATTTTCTCTTGCATTATGCTTTCACAGAAATACAAAAGGAGTATTGCTTTCTATTAAGTTGTGTTCAAATTTTCAGAAGCCTGTGTATTGAGAATTTTAAGTAAAAATAATAGTTCATAAGAACTGTTTTAAGAACATTTGAACTAGCACATTGGGGGAGGGATCAGTTTAAAAGAAATGGCATCTCTTTGTTGGTCTTTAGTTTTTTAAAGCCATGTTTCCATTTCCTAGATGGCAAAGTGAATAACTTGGCATGTTTGAGGTCAACAAAATCTTGTTCTAGAAACAGATGAAGAACTCCAAATTTCAGTCTATATGGAATCCTTCTTATCAATGCTATTGAAGTAATGAAGTTTAATCTAAACTGAGGTATCCCCTTCCATGCTGTTTCAACACAGGAGCAAACATGCAGCCTATCTAGCTGGCCTTGACTTGGAATGGTCTCAGCTGTCTGGGGCATGAGTGTTTTTGAGAATGAGATCAGTGCCAGACTGGCAGTTGGACTAAATTTCTGTAAGTGTTTAATGTATAAGAACTGCCCATGATCCTTCATAAATAGAGACTGAAACTCTTTGCTCCCACCTATTGAAATGGATTTCCTATGCAGGCAGCAAGTAGCTTTTGCCAAAGCCAGCACAGGTCCTTCAAACAACCACTCAGCTGGGGCTCAATTTTCCTGTTTGTATGTCTCTGTTAACAGACTGTACTATGGAAAATAGACCACACTGCTCCATTAAACAGCCATCTGTTGAATAGCAGGGTTGTAGGGTAATAAAATCTATAGTGAGTATTTATCTAATGAGAAATGCACAGGAAATATCCTAGGTATGAATTTAAAATTAGTTTCCCAAAGCACACTGTGGAATATGGAATGCTCCAAAATGTTTTTGTGTGGAGGTCAGAGTTTCCTTTTTGTCCTTTGATGTCCAAATAGTGCTACTGCTGAAAATCATACCATTATTTTCAGAATTGCAAAGTCTAACAAGGAGGGATATTTTTAGTACAAAGCAAGACCCAAAATCTGTAGAGAGTGAAAGTTGCTGATGTATTTTTTTAAAATTTGCAACAGAGCACGAGGATGTAGCAGAGTGAAATTCCTTGCTGGGGGAACCTGAACAGCTCTCCTAAGAGACTTCTGAAATACCATTCCCTGACTACACTGAAGCTGGGCATGAGAAGCTTGGGTTCAAAGCCAAATTGTGCAGTGGATCTGTGTTAGCATCTTGTGCAATTTCCTTAGTCTTTTAATGACTGTTGTCTCCTTCCAGTCTCATTCATAGCTGGGCTCACTTGCCCATATTGTTATTCATACCCTACCTGCACTGTAAGTCACCTGGATATGGAGATGTCTGTATTTTAGCTTTCCTGGGTGCCCATTCCTTTAGACTCTGATGAGGCTTTTTCAAATACTTTTGGAATAACACAAGCAACTGCCAACAGAATTGGTTTAGCACTGCTCAGCCAGTTCCCAGGAGCTGCTTTGATATCTTATTTAAATTTCATGTTGTGTTTCAATGGTTAAACATGCACCTAAAACTGCAAGGACAATATAAATAAATTTTGCAAGTCAAGCAGTGTTTTCTTTACAGTGGAGGAGGGAGCACAAAGAGTTTCTGTAAAGCTCGACCAGGTCACCTAAAGTTGATGCAGCCAAAAATAGAGCCCTGATCTCCTGCACTCTGACACCAACACGCTTTCCTCCTCCTCTTCTTCTCTCTGTAATGAAAAACCGTATTCAAGGTGATGTCACCTATCTGATGTTTTCAGGCCATGGAGTTTAATGAATATCATTGCTATTTAAGTCAAGAATTCTGTACAAGACTTCTGTACTGTTTTCTAAATAGGATGCCAGCTCTTGGCTCGCATTCGCCAAGTGCATCCCAAGAATTACTGTTGGGAATTTTTTCCCTTTACCTGCAGAACTCACAGTGATTCCTGTAGAGTTTTCATTTACCTTTGGTTTTATTTGCTGTTCAGACACTTCTGGCCTTCACCTTTCCACTGGATAAGAAACAAGCTGCCCTGTGCTTTCCAAGTAGCTCAGATTTGTGCTCAAATTTATTATGGGCTCTGCAGGTCCCAGCCTGCTCACTGAACCCGGGTGTGCAGAGGTACCTGGGGTAATGCCACTGCTGCCATTCCTCGGCAGAGCTAGGAGAGGTGTGGGGTGCAGATGTGCTGCTGCCACTCACACACACACACACACACACACACACACTCACACACACACACACACAGAGTCTTACCTGCACACCAGCAGCACAGCACTTGTGTCCTTGGGAGAGGGAACTGCAGGGATGTGCAGGTTTAGACAACAACGTGTAGGTAATTTTGAATTTGTAGCATTCCAAAAATGCTGTTTATTGAACTTACTTCAGGTAGCTACTGCAAAATCAATTTGAGCTGGCATGATGGGCACAAACTATGGAAGGAAACTGTGCAGAAAATAATTTTGAAAGAAATTGCTTGAGAAAGCATTGCTCTGGAGGCCTGTGATGTGGTCACAGCAGTTACTTGTATTTATCTCCACAGGATGCCATACACAGGCACTTTGATGGCAGCTGTGGTCTGGTGGGTGCTGTGGTAGCTACTCTGCATGTGGAGTTATTTAAGTTCCCAATAGCCTTGTACAGTGTATGCTGAAGTCTTTAATTACTTCCTGGTAATTACTGAGTGTGCTGGCTAGCCAAGCCTAGTATCAATATTGCACTCTGAGCTCTAAGCTGTCCTTTGAGTACTGCATACATGTTCCAGTATTTAATAATATCTAATGGATCAGAGAGAGCAGATAAAGACAGATAAAAATTGCCAGTGTATTTTTATAATCCTCTGAAACTCTTATAGCAGCCAAACAGCATGACATTGTGCATCTTTCCTGTATTCTGAGGCTAAGTTATTAAAGTAATAAGGAAAGTAATATTTTTCCACATATCTTACAGTGCAATTTTCATGTCTGCTAGTAAGAGTCTAGAGAACTCTGCAAGCTGGTTTTGTTCTCACTGTATGAAATTTAAATATTTAATTCCCAAAACAGTCTTGTATCTATGAGTACTTTTATTAAATCTGATTTCCTTGGTACATTCTAGATGAGGGAACATTGTGTTTTGTCAGTGAAACCTGGTTTTGAGAGGGGAGAGAAAGGTTGGAATAATATATCTGCTACTTCATTTGAAGGGAAGAAGTATTTTACAGTATCTGTGATATCTACTGATTGTAAAACTATTTGTAGTGTATATCTGAAAATATCTCCACAGCAGCTTTCATTTAAAAGCACAGCCTGTCATTCATGCATTGACCACTTCATACATCTTTTCTGTTCCTTGGCATTATTGGTGCAAGTTCCTTTTTAATAGTTGTTAAACAACCATAAAATTAGGAAATTATAATTAAGATGTGCTCTGATATAGGCTGTGCAGGACCTGCTGCTACCCAAGTCAGTTCTGTGCATGCTGAAATCATAATCCCTGCAAGAAGCAGGTGTTTAAGTATAAATAACCTGATTTTTTGAAGATTCATTGTACACCATTAGTGTATTCACTACTTTTGTGGTAGAAGGAAGAATGAAGTAAAAATCATTGATGCTGGTGAAAAATAGGCAAGTTTAGTGAGGTATCATATTGTACATTTCACTGCTGGACAAGAAGGAGGGAAGAAGCTGATCAGGATGCTTCAGGTAAGAAATAAAGCTCTCAAATATTAATTGCTATAATGGTATTGAGGAGGTTATCAGCTCAAGCCAGATGCCCTGACATCCGGAGAGCAGGAGAGAGAGGATTATTCATTGAGTGTGTGATGGGCACAGCAGTGCAGCTGAACATTAATGTATTCCTTTCTTTTCCAGGTATCTACACCCCTGAACCACTCTGCAATTTCTGGTGGGCTCTTTTATCCACGGGGTTTATGTTTGTGTATCATTTTAGCATCTTGCAAATCCTGGGATTGGTAAGTAAAGACAGGTTAATAAATAGCTATTTTGCAAGTACATTCAGAGTAAAAACACTGAGACATTTGAGTGTCCAGGTCTACATGGATAAGACTACGTGCATGCAAATTGCATGTTCTAACAAGCATTTGTATCTTTTATCTTGGAAGTACTGGTAAAATATTTCATAGATCAGTTATGTACCTGCATAAATCAATTTATTAAATACACAATGGAATTTGGATCTGCTTTTTTCCTGAAAGCTGCCCTACTTGTGTTGAGCAAAAGTGTGTCACGTGAACATTTTTGATTATTATGGTAATTCTCTAAATTTTCACCATTTTAAGTGTCTGAATCAGTGCAAGATAAAAATATTATAAATTGATAAATTTATGTTGCTTCCTCAGGTTACAGAAGTGAATTTGAACAACATGTTGTGCCCAGCTGTCTCAGATCCTTTTTATGGGCCCTGGTATCGAATCTGGGCCTCTGGACATCAGACTGTCATGACCATGACTCATGGGAAGCTCATAATCCTGCTGTTCCACAGTGCTGCCCCCACCTTTAAATGGGGCATGGACTTGCTTAGACTCCCAGCTAAGAAAATGGACTGAAATTTCTCCCCATGGAGTTGTTTGTACAGGAAGCAGAGATATACTGGAAAACAAAGAGGAGGGATGAGAGGACAATGGCTTTATACTTCTTCCCACAGTTTTTTGCCTCAAAAACACCTCTGTAATCAAGTGAGGTTTTTTTTCACCTGCTGTTTCTCACTGCCTATTGCCAATGGCAAAATTAGTGGCCTTATTCTGGGGAAGGTTCGTGTTTTATACATTTTGTATAGATTACAGTAGAATCTTGCTAAGTGACCATTTAAAACTAGGCCAGGACTTGTCCATATTTCATCAATGAGAGTGGCAGTGCTACCTCATTTTGACTCGTTTCCATTAAAGAATAGTACACTTGTAGGGTGGGAAATAATGCTGAATTTTAGCATTCCACTGATATGAACCAACATGCTGAACTGCATCATCCTGTCTTAATTCTTAGAGCCTGAATGTTCCAAAATGGTCACAGAAAATGGTGCACACTTAATCTTCTAGTCAGAAGTGCAAAACAGTGAGGTTCTACTGTATTTTCTTTAAGCTGGTTGAAAATGTTGGGGAACAATAACTCATTAATTTTTTTTTTTTTTAAATCAAGGATATAATTTCTAAGCTGAAATGGATAAGTATCTATCTAGTGAAGTCCCATCATGATGCTTTGGAGATGCTTTTGGTGAGGGGAAAAAAAATAATGCTGAAATAATTTCAAAAGACCATGTTATGTATAAGCCATGATAAGATACTGCATCCACTGTTCTGTCCTGACTTTGAACAAAATGTTTTTTTCACTTACCTTAGATTGGAGAAGGAGTGGAGATACAAAATCCAATGTAAACATCGGGGGGTTTTTTTATACTTAGTAGCTTTTGAAACATTCCTGCTCTGTCTATGCTCATTCTCACTGACCAGACTGGTGGGTGAAGAAACAAAATGAAACTCTCTTCTCTCCTTACAGTTCTGATACATCATGTACACTGATTTTATAATCAGGCAAAAAAAAGGAACATCAAATCAGTGCAGGCCTCTACTGCAAAGAACACGTTCCAGTTTGGTAGTATGACCAAATCTTCCCATCAATGTGTCTTTGGAGAGCAGGATGTAGATGGGCAGAATGATCAACCGCGTGTGCCTGCTCAAATTTTGCAGGAGGAGAAACCATTGGGCAGAAAGATGGGAAATCCTGAGTGTGTTCTTCCAGAATTGTGAGTCCTTTATGCAGACTGTTGTGTTTTGGGACTGCAGGTTTTTCTTGTACAGAATTTTGTTGGAATTTATAGATTCACTGTGTTGTCAAAGCTGTGACTTGTAAAATAAACCAAAACCATGGTACCTCCTCCAGCTGGATCACCTGAAGGTATGTGCTGAAGTTAAGGTACAGACATTTATACCTCAAGAAGCAAAAGTAAGCTTTTTTTTCCTTCCTTAAAAAAAAAACTTGCATTGGTGAGAGAACAAGTGGCTACTTCAAATATTTTTACTCCATATGATTAAAAAAAGTACACCTCAGTCATAAATACATTGCCCCATATTCTGATTTACAAACTGGTTTCTGGCTTCTTCCATGCCTTGCTGTATGTGTGTGTATACTTACACATAAAAAAAATATACTGTATGCTCACAACCTGAGAACATGCAGCATGTACCTAAACTATCCCTCAGGCATATACAGCTGGTGTTAGTATTACAAAAGAAGGATTTCAGACAAATTTTGCAAATACTATTTAGCATTATTATTTGCTTAACTTTCTTAGGGTTTTTTGTTCTTTTTTTTTTCTCTGATTTCCTTTTTGTTTTTAAAGCATCTTCCCCCCTTTTTTTTTCCTGTCAGGCTATTGTAGTTACTAGAAACACTTCTCTCAGTAGCAGCCTTTTATCTTTTTCTTTATTAAATGATAGCATTTCCTATCTGTAGTCATCTGCTTCAGGGCATTGCAAACAAGTATAAAACCAGCTGCTCTTTGCCACCGTTGACTGCCTCTGGTCAATTAAAACTGCAGGAGCATTGAAATGAGCTCAGGTGTCTCACTCAGTGCAGGCTCTTTGCTCTGGTAAGCAGAATTTGTGAGCTCTTCTGGCTGACTTAAAATTCAGTAGCAGGAATGTGAACAGAGCTGCCACAGGGCCATCCCTGGGCAGTGGGAAGGGATTCCTGGTACAGAGATGCTGGCAGTGGTTGCCCCTGCCCTCCCTCCCTGCCTGGTGGTCACTAGGCTGGCATGTGCTTTTTTGCTCTTCTACTACTCCAGTTGTTTTGAGTCACGCAGAAATTCCAGATGTAATTTCACCACATGGAGTTTGCTGATGGAGCCATTCATCAGAGCTAGGGGGGCACTTGTACTGTCCTTCCAAACCTTATTGTGGGCACATTCTGGAGCTTCTTGAATCTTTCATGCCAATTAAAACTGCAAAAATATCTTGCTGAACAAGGTAGTTTAGCAAAAAAGTAGAAAGGTAACCAACTACTGCACCCAGTAAGGATTTTAGAAGTATTGGAGCTGCAGTGAAAGAAACAAATGGTGCAGCTGGAGTCAGGTGGGAAGGCAGGCAGTGCAACCTTCACCTTTTTAACCTAAGCTGTTGCTTCTTTGTTGTTGTGCAATATCAGTGAGGCTGGCTGAGTTAGAACAGAATCATTTAGGTTGGAAAAAACCCGAGTTCATCAAGCCAAGCATTAACCCAGCACTGCTGAGCCCACCACTAACCCTTATCCCAAGTGCCAAACATACACATCTTTTAAATCCCTCCATGGCTGGTGACTCCACCACTTCCCTGGGCAGCCTGTTCAATGCTTGACAACTGTTCCGGTGCAGAAATTTTTCCTAATGTCCAATTTAAACCTTCCCTGGTGCAACTTGAGGCTGTTTCTTCTTGTCATGTTGCTTATTTCCTGGGAAAAAAGGCTGACCCCCATCCTCCTTTCAGGTAGTTGTAGAGTAACGAGGTCCACCCTTTTCCTCCTTTTCCCCAGGCTAAACACCCTTAGACGTGTGCTTCAGACCCTTCCCCAGCTCTAAAGCTTTGCTTTGGATATGCTCCAGAGCCTCACTGTCTTTCCTGGAGTGACAGGCCCAAAACTTAAAATTATTTCCTCCTTCCCCATGCCCTTCTTTGAAGGCTTTTAGATCTTCATGTTGGTTAATGGTGAGCCACCACAGCAAACTACATCAGCCTAGCTGAGACAGGCTCCAAAAAAGGGGAAGGACAGGTCAGAGTGGGAGCAGAAAGGGAACAAACTTTTGAAGCAATTGTCAGGGAACTTCATATCCTTCATTCCTCACCTATCTCTGCATATCTGCTGGGAATATGCATCAGCCAGAGCTTGTTACATGTGCAGGATCTGGGAAAGAATGGGAGAGCAGAATACTTCATCTCTATAGCAGTTATTTGTTGTTTTCCCTGGCAGAAGCAGACTTTTCCCTGAATGGTTTATTTTATAGGCAGTTACATTATACAGATTCCTTTGGTTGCTTTATGCTTATTTATGCTGGAAGTGAAAGCACAAAACTCTACTGCTGCTCTTGGGAGGCGACTGCATTCTCTCCTGGGGTGTTACGCACACAATCCATGTCCACATCACTTGAAGCTGTTGCCCAGTACTTGGTGATGAGATTTTACAGTGCAATGCACAATTGAAAGGTTGTCCTAGGCCTCCTGGTCAATGTGCCCAAATCCTTTGTCATAGCACCAGGAATTTCAGCAACAGTGGCAGTAGCTGTGGGGCACAGGAGTGGGGCTGCACAGCCAGACCTAGAGTGTGAAATCTCACCCCAAATTGGCTTCATTTGCTGGCCAGAATACCCCAAAAAATTACTGTGCAGTGCCACTGCCTGGCCTTCAGAGATGCTGGTATGGGTTGAGTCTGAACAGAGCCCTCCAGTTGTTACTATGGTTGGCATTTAAAAAGAAAGAATGAGTAAGAAAGTTCGTAACTCCTGCTGCCCCTGGCTGCATTTCCCTCCAAGTGCAGCCATAAATGAAGCATTATTGGCTCTAATAAACCTGTTTACTGATGGGCTTGTTTATGCAGCCTTGGAGTAAGTAGCCCTCCAAAGCAGAGGTAACATTTCTGCCCCCTCTACCTTCTGCCATGGCTTCAGCTGTCCAGGATCCCTGCAGTGCTATTTTTTCCATGGATTCAGACACTGTACAGTGTCTGAGCTGTATCTTATTTAACTTCTTTTAAGCACCAAAGGAGAATTTGCATCTTGTTTCTTTCGAAGAGTGCAAATGAACAGCTCTTGCCCATGTGTTTATAAATCAATGAAAAGCCACAGGCTACGAACATGCACCTGGAGCTGGTTTTGGTTCAGCTTCTTATGGTTCAAAGATGCTGCTCATAAGCAAAGCTTCCGTGTGCTCAAGCAGCTGCTGCCTTGGTGAACTTGGGAGACAGGAAAAGTCAGTCCATTTGCAAACCCTGAGGTCACAGAGGACCTAATTGTATGTTTCTGTTTCTCACCACAGAGTTTTGAGATTTCTGTATATTTTAGATAATTTTGTAAAGTTCAATTGTATTTTTCATAAATGGCTATTTGCAACTGTTAGCTGACTGTACTTTTATGTCCTAAGTCCTGCATCTAAACCAGAAGCATTTGTTTTCTATGCATCCATTGCTAGTGGAAAATTGAGATTTTTGTGGTGTTTTCTTCAGTGTTGCAGTTCTTTCACTCTAGGTGATCCTTAGGGATTAAATTCATCCTTATAGTTAACAAAGCTCTGAAAAGGCCAAAACACAGGAAGAAGGTGTATGTCAGCCCTGGTGGGATGTTTCTGCAGGCAGACTGGTCAGCTTTGATGTTTTCAGTTCTACAATGACAAGACTCATAACAAATCTGTTGATTTTTGTGATCTCGCACTACAAGTGGTATTGCTGTAAATCTGTCTTGCAGCTGTTGGTGTAACTTAGTCAAAGCCAAGCTGTTTTATAAAAAATTTCATTTTTCTTCAGGGTCAGTTTTGTACTTTTAAAACTTATTTCTGCATTTCCTGAGTCATTATCCCGGTGCTGCAGAGCATGCAGCAGGCAGAGCAGTGAGCACACCCCGCTCTCCCCAACCACACTGTGCCATGGGGCTGGGCTGGAGCACCAGGGGGGCAGCAGAAACCTGCAGAGCTGCTTACCCCACCCTCTACTCCCAACATGGCATTATCCAGGCACAGAATGGTTTGGCAAGGGCAAGGATGGGCTCAACTGCCACATATGCTGTTAGTTCTGAACAATTTGTAAGTGGGTTATAAATTTTGTAAACTTTTTCATGTGCTAAACCTTAGTCATGAGGTAACATTTACAAATATGGGGTAACTTGTGTACTCGTTTTTGTATTTTGGTCTGATGGGCTTTTTTTGTTGTTGTGCCCTAAGTCCAGATCATTGGGCAAATAGTTGTTAAACCTTTGCATTAAAACCAGTAAATGCATTTTAATGGATACTGGGTAGTTTTGTTGTCATTCTAATTGTGCCACACCTGAAGTCTGTCCCTGCTTAGGACTTCGTATAACTAGGTAAGAATCACAGAGGTATGTAATATTAGCTCACTATGTACCAGGTAAGAAGATGGAGGCTCCTGTCTGAAACAGTCTGTACAGCCTGATGTTGTCTACCTTGCACACAGCAGTTCCTGGGAGAACAATGGGTACTGGGATTTCTGGAATTCTAAGCACTTCAGTCTGACTCGTGCCTGTGACCTGTCAGTCAACAGCAGTTTACTGGCAGAGCTGACTGTAGGGTATAAATCCTTTAATCACTGTTTAAATAGGGCCTGTCCTTGTCTTTCAGGTGCAGAGCTCAGGGAACTGTTACAATGCCAGGATGCTTTCTGCACACTTCCTCACTGTGCCTACCCCAGCTTGGGCAGTGTCCTGTACTTCCCACTTGGCTGCACTTTTTAGCAGAAGATGGCAGAACATGCACAGAAGTTTTCACCTCAGACCTTGGTTCAGAAAGCTGCTGTAGCAGCTATAGACTGCACTCAGCCCCACACCACAGGTGATGACAAAGTAGTTTTAATGCACTTCACAAATGCTTCTGGCTGTAATGAACATGATTGCAGCCTAGTTAAATGTATTCTTGTGACCCAGTACATCTCAAGACAAGCAGATTATTGCCTTGTGTGCAGTTCTTGGCAAATACTCTTCCTGGAAAAAGAACATACTGGATGTGCCCACCTGTATTATTATGTACCCATTGTAGAGGATTCAATTTTTCATGCAGCTGGGGAAAATAATCAATTCTAAAGCTTAATTTCTGTGGAAGAGTATAAAGACTGATGAAACAGCTTAAGTAGAAATCCAGTGTGAAGTGCTGTATGGGAGCCTGAGCTGAACCAAGCAAGCAATACCCCTTTGCAGGCACTGCTGATTATTTTCAGCAGCTCTCTATAACTAATTGGAAAGCAGCCTTTCATTGTTTAATACCAACAAATATGTAAGAATAAGCAAGTTTCTACATCTGAAACACCCTTAATGCTACTGGCTTGGTTTAACTTTTACAGCATGGCAACTGGAGAGCTGGCTAAAGCAGTGAGAAGAGGGGGACACTCATTGTAGGAAGTTGTAACTAGCTCTGCCTTTCAATGGCCTCAGAGTTTGAGATTAGGTTTAGTGTAGGTTTTACTCACAGTTCAGACTTCTGCTACCAAATCTGAGAGGAGCTTCCATCACTGGTTTAGCATTTACCCCAGCCTGAAGGTTTCCTTTCAGATGTTTGGTAATCTCCTACATCAAAGCTTCAGAGCAAGAAGAGTAGTGGCTGCATCAGACTTCAACATCCAAAGGTTACATGGATTCTATTGCTCTGTTTTCAAAGACTTTGCATCAACAACCAGCGGAGCTCTTAATTCAGCATGAGGCAAACAAAACCCTTCTAAACTCGGAGCTGAGTTCCAAGGAGATGGAATGCTTTGTCTCAGGAATTATCCTACAGAGGAAATACACTCCCTGTAACTCAGACTCAGTGCACCAAGAATTTGGCTGAGGGACCAGAGTTCTCCAACTTGATTTTGTCACCCAGCTGCACTGTTGCTCTGCTAGAGGTTCTTCAACACACATAGGAACAACATTCTGTTGAACAACGGGGCTGTAAGTGGTACAGGTGCTGTGTTGCTGACAAGATAATTTGTTCTGCAAAGAAGTTTTGCTTCCAAAGATTGAAACCACCTCTCATAGGAGGGAGTTCAGGGCTGGACAGAATTCCTTGTGTAAAGTTAGACATAAAAAGTATA
Organism: Lanius collurio; assembly: GCA_020086605.1. Classification (NCBI taxonomy): domain Eukaryota; kingdom Metazoa; phylum Chordata; class Aves; order Passeriformes; family Laniidae; genus Lanius; species Lanius collurio. The sequence continues at coordinate 323,589 of JACBWW010000057.1, read as the reverse complement.
AAACTGAACTGGCAATTGATATAAATACTGATAAATAACCGATGTAGCTGATATAAATGGTGATTTAACTGGTAGTGTTCAGTGAAAACTGCATATACCTATCTCCAGTTTGTTCCTACAGCAGACAGAAAGACAGAGTTAATCCCAGGAAAATATTTCTAACACACCATTAGCCTTTGACATTAGCACCAGGTATAAATGCTTCCATAAAAACATTGACCAGGCCACACAATTAAACACAGAAACGTCAAAAGAAATGGTGATTCTTTTTCCTTATTTTATTGGGTAAATGATTTAAAAGGTAATAACAATAGTGTTAAAACTACTACAATATCTTTCCACAGCCATATCTCACAGACCCACAGATAACCTTCTAGCATTTTTTTTTTCTTTTTCCTCATTTTTCTCTTTTTAAGCCGTACTTATATTAAAATGCCCATTTCAACAGTTTCTTCACACTAATAGCAATTAAATGTGGAAGGAAGAAGGATCTAGTTGTAAAGGAAGGGGGTTCAGGTAATCTGTGATATTATTGTAATCAACTGAGTTGCTAAGGAAGGAAGGAAAAGACCGAGGCCTTACAAGCTACTCCAGGTAGCTCTAAGCCCACCGTGTATCACCATGGCATTGAAGATAACTCAAGATGCTGGTGAACAATTTAAAGTAAGTTTGTTTTTTTTTTTTTGTAACATATAAAACACTAAAATAACTTAGAAACTAGATCCAAATATCTTGAAAAGAATCAACTTTGATATACAAAAACAGTCATAAGTTGTTACAAAAGTTTCAAACAAAAGTTTGTTTTCTCAGTGCGTTTATGTACCAGCGCAATTACTGGGTCCAGAGCAAAGAAAGAGGTTTTTCTTTTTTATTTTTTTCTTCAACAGTAATAAAAAATGAGGAAAACATATCTTTGTATATAAAGAATCATTGCTGGTCTTAAGAATAAATGTAACCAGAAACCCTTAAATCTGAGAGGCACACTTTGGGTTTCTCTTTTATTTTTTTTTTAACTTTTTTTTTTTTTTAACATAAAAGGAAAGTCACCAGTTTATTTAAATGGAGGAGATACTCAGACTCCCCAAATAAACTTAATTCAATTAACATCACTAGCAAAAATCAGTTAGAAACTGTACAAAAATAAAAAAGTTAACACATTTAATCCTGCAGGGATTTTGTAAGGACTGGAAGGCAGGCTTTAGGAGCAGCATTTGGGCATGGCTGGAGGCTTCTTTGGTTCGATCTAACACACATAAGAGATGTAACCTACTCCAGACAACAGTTTTAAAAACCCGCACAGTTGAAGACAAGTAGAGGTCCGTATACAAACTCCAGGTGTGCCAGGGCTGTGCCCACCTTGGTTCCAGAGCAGGGCTGAGGTCAGGACCGGAGCGTCCCCCCCTGCCACAGCAGCATCCGTTGGGATGGCAGCAGGAAGGACACTTGAAGCATCACCAAGTAACAGCTTCATGTCAAGTCTATGGTTTGGTTGTCTTACTCAGTTTACAGAACAGAGTTTTTAGGAACATTAAGCAAGAAAATGAAAAAAAAAAACCCCAACAATCTCTTCAATGGAATAAGGCAAACTGAGTAGTGCTCATAAAAAAAAATCAGAATTTCAACTTAACAAACAGTGAAATAAGCTACTTGGTTGTACCTTAATTTCTATAAAGTACTCCAAATGAAACACAAATCTGTAGCTAACCCCAAGAATACAACTAAAAGGTACTAAATGTAACTACAAGGGAATGACATTTGTGAGAGTAATTGCTGATCAGCTTTAAGCAAACAGATCTATTCTGTGCCAGTGCATGTCACAGTGAGCTGCACGTTTGGTACAAAGAATCCCACAATTACAGATAAACAATCTGCAGCAGTTCAGCACGGTGTGCTGAGGAGGTAGGTGCCCTAGAAACACTGTAGGTAGACTGATTATTCCAATCTTTAAAAAAGTATCATACAATCTGATTGACCACAGACTCTGTAACAGTTTTTAATTAGTGATACAAAACTCTGGTCCAGAAGGGTCTGGCATGAACTCTGTTCAAAAGCACACCTTTACAGTTTGTATAACACCCTGGAACTATATTTTTAAGCAACAGCTACTAAGAGATAGACAAAAATGCATTGTGCATTATGCTGTATACAAAAAGGAGACAAAACTATCCTTTTCTCCCCCAAGCCATGGTGGGAAGTATTGCTGACCTTGTCCTTAAAATCCTGCAGGATTGTTTATTTATCAGTATATCATTATTACACTGGTAAGAAATTCTGTATAACATCTGCATATATCGAAGATTTCTTAAAAAATCTGATATGATTTTAGATCCGCATGACCAGTCACGTGACCTTCTTGAGGTTGATTAGCACCTTTCAGTACATATATATTTTTATATATAATAGATCTTTTTAAAAAACTTCTAACAATGAGCTCATGCAGAAGCATGAGCGAGCTGTAACGAGATGACAGATAAAGATGGAGTTGGATGACTTTTTTTTTGCAGCAGAATGATTCAGTTTGTGCTCAGGTTCCCTATAAGGGCAAGAAAAAAAACCAACACAACTCTATCAGGTAGCCACTTGTTCACATTTCCACTTGAAGACTAATTAATCTAAAAGTATTCCCCAAGTAGAAACAAGACAATAGTATCATCCAAAATAGCCTCTGTATAAACATCTACTCATTTTTGCAGCTTCTGGCTGGCATCTCTTGGCTCCTGAAATTTCAGGCCCTCTGCTTAAAAATTAAGGCATCACAACTGAAAATGGTAATATTTGGACATAAATGCTGTGGATGAAGGAATACCAAAGACCTTCTTCAAGAACCTCCATGGAAATTAAGTGGCAGACCTAACCTCACGTAAGGGATGAGCATAATTTATCCTTACCTGGTTTTGAAACCCTATTGAAACATTTTTACAGTAAATCCAATTTTTTTTAAACAACTGAACTTTATCTATTTGATTTTTATATATCTATGTATTTACAAACATTCATTATTCAAAATAACTGGAATTTCTGCTTACTGTGGTTTACTCACGCAGATTGGGAAGGTCTTTGCTGTAACAGGCAGCAGTGGGAGTTCTGCAGGCCCAGGAGGGAGGAGTGAGCTCCTACCATTGACTGGCCTTGCAAATAGACCACACATACCTTTTACTAAATCCTATTTTTACAGCAGGAAAAAGTTCCAATTGGTTTTCTTTCTTCTACCGTGTGGAGGGGTATCAGAATTATACACAGTACTTACAGCTCTCAAGCACTATTCCTGCAATAGATGAAAACATGTAACATTATGGCATACTTGTCCTGGCTCTCTCACAAGAGTCTTTTTTTCTTCTATTAAACAAAAGTTAACGTGATCCAACTATTCATGACTTGATAAAACTCAGTTAAGTTCAAAAGCAGACGAAAGAACAAAACAGGGATTTCTCTTTTCCAAAGTAAGTTTGCTAATAATAATAATAATAATAAACAAAAGTAAATCTCACTTTAAAGAAAAAAAAAGTGTCCAAAACCCTGATGCCAGAGCAGCCTCAACAGGGTTTGCTAGAACGTCTGGAGTATATGTTTTCTATGAATTTTATATATAAGTATGTAATTACGTTATAGTCAAAGGCACTAAAATCTAAATCCATTTTCTTCCTAATATGACATCTGCTACTCACCAATCTGTTTTTAGGACATAAATGTCACTCCTAATTTGAGTCATCACAAAGGCATCGTCTCATTACAAATGCATTCTCGTGACTACTCCTGACAGGGCTGGGCTGCCTGTGATTCCCAGCACAGGATGGGACACAAAGGGGTCCTGGATTGGATTGTGCCCTACCATTTAGGCCACTTGATTCTGAAAATGCTGCCATGTTAACATCACCTCTCACTGTACATGAGTTGCTTCTCTTCATCCCAAGCATTCTGTATGTCAGCCTTGGTGTCCTGGCTGTTTGTGCTGGATCTGGAGATCCTGTATAGAGCTACATGGAATCTTTACTGTGAGGGTGAGATATTGTACACACAATGTCATTAAGAATGTTATGAAAATGCAATTCATTGTCTACTTTAATACCTGAATCTGATATGTTTCATTCCCTGTCACACCTATTAATGCAAAAGCCATGAATGCCTTTTTGCTAAGCAAAGCATCCCTAACTGCAATCCTTAAACTCTTCCTTCCATCCACAGTCACAGAAAGCCTTGATTGATATAATTCAATGTTAATTGAAGTAGAAATTTCAATTTTCATAAAAAACCCAAGGGTATATGCTGCAAAAAAATCTGCAGTGAATCAATAATAAAAAAGTATGGGTTCTTTGTAGTAATGCAGTTTTCCCTCCCGTTGCCACGCTGAGCTGAACCAACTGAGGAGCCTCAACATGGCAACGGAAACTATCATCATAAAATGGTACAGTAATAGAGATAGCTAGACCAAGAAGGGGCAGGGTCTCCTGGGAAGAGGTCTGCAGAGAGGTCCAGTGACTGGTCATGCGGCTCAGTGTCAGGAATAATGGTTGTATGGTGGAAGGGGGTGCCCAATACCATTCTGGAAATGATGGTGCTGACGATGGGCAAGGTACTCTGTGTAGCTCATGGTCATCTTCTCACTGCGGTACCTGGCAAAGAGCAGAGAGGCCAATTCAGAAACTGTTACCAGGAAGCTGCAAGTAGCACAGAAATGCTGCACTGGAGGTTTGTTTACTCCTAAGAGCTCTGTACTTCTGATGCTGGGAATAAGACTGACTTCAGCTGCACAAGGGAACTGCCACAACTATCAGGGTTATCTCCTGCATCATATAGCAAATCACAACATAACTGCTTATGAAAAACACTTTAAGCAACTAAAATTGTTAAAAATGGTTGCCTACTATGTTGGTTGAAGTAGAGGGAATAGAAAATGTCCTGTATCTTCAGCCAACTCTCTACAAAAATCTAGAAGGAAAACTGTAAACAAGCACTACAGATTTCTGAGCTGTTTTTAAACAATCAGTATCAACTGTCTGCCAAATCCTGCTTTTAAAATTATCCCAGCTACATTAAATGTAGTTACATTCTTTGTAGACTAAAATCACAGAGTATCTCCAGTTGGAAGGGACCCATCAGGATCATCGAGTCCAACTCCCTACTCCTCACGGAACTACCTAAAACTAAACCATATGGCTAAAAGCATTGTTCAGACACCCCTTGGCCTCCAACAGCCTCGATGCCATGACCCTGGACAGCTTGTTCCAGTGCCTGGCTACCCTCTTAGTAAAGAACATTTTCCTAATGCCCAGTCTGAACTTCCCCTGAGGCAGCTTCACTCCCTTTCCTCATGTTCTGTTGCTGGCCACCTGAAAGAGATCAGCAGCTCACTTCCACCCCCGCCTCATGAGGAAGCTGTGGACCCCAACATCTTTCTCAGCCCTCTCCAAACTGAACAAAACAAGTGAGCTCAGCTACTCCTCCTCAGTCTTGCCCTCGAGGCCTTTCACCATTCTGGTCACTTTCCTCTTGTCACACTCTACAGTTTGATGTCCTCTTTAGAAAGAGGCACCTAATTTCACAGGCACTGAAGTGAGACTGGCAGGCCTGTAATAACAAGGATCTTCCTTCTTACAGATGGAACAACATTTGCCAGCTTCCACTCAACTGGGACCTCTCCTGACTCCCAAGTCAGTTGAAAAATAATGAAGAGTGGTCCTACAAGAACATTGGCCAGCTCAGTGTAACTAAAGGCAGAATCCAGGCCCTGCCAACAAATATTCTGAATACATTTGCATCAGTATTGTCTGACAACAAGGAACAGGAGGAACCAGTGGCTACTGGGCCTTGCTGAGAGAGCAGCAGCTCTTCTGGAATCCGTAGGGATGGTACGTGGCACCCAGCGAATGGAATTCCCACCCCATGGAACCAGCCAGGGGCTCTCGGGTAACAGTTGGCTGAGCACCATCAGGGGTGGCTGCACAGCTCCTGCACAGCTCCACAGATGGGAGAGAACTCCCAGCTGCTGACCCTCTGCATTCCAGACTCCTCTGACTGCTACGAGACCCTAAGTGCCACGATTGTTCAGTTCTCTCTTTCAAAACATGGCCAGAACTGCTGGGGGTGAACCTGAAGGGAGTGACAGACTCGTGATCAGCCTAAAGCTTTCTTCACACACAGGATGTTTACTTTAATTCAGAAGACTTGAAAAAGAAGTTAAAAGCCCTTATTCATTCCTCCAACAGATATTTTTGTGTATGACAATAAATTATTAAAACAATGTTCCAAAACAGGTTGTCTAATACTGGGAAGCAATTAGTATTTACTGTCTCTAATCTGTCAGCAGAACCTGAGATTTTAAGCAAGTAAAATAGGTAAGTCAAAAAAACTCTTTTTCTGAACATTAGAAAAATTATGGTTTGTTCATTTCACTTATCAGGGAACTGATTTTAGTAGCAGTTTCATTGTTGTGAACTTAATTACACTAAATACATGGCTTTTTATGGGGTTTTTGGGGGGTGAACTTTGGGGTTTTTTTGTTTTGTTTTGTGCTCCATGCCATTGTTCCAAACAAAATCATGCAGCAGGAAGAAAATGTGTGCTATACAGAATTTTTGTTGTTTGGAAAAATATACTCCTTATTTACTATGCTGTACAGAAATGAACTATACCATTGTTACTCTTGTCCTCAGCTATCTCCAGATACTCTTCTTGAATATTCTTTTCGAAAAGAAGATAACAAAGTGTGCAGCTAAAATTAATTAAAGGGAAATTGGGGCTCTGCACTTGGAAATTTAGCTGGCTTCTGTAAATCCTTCCTCCCTAATTTAACCTTCAGAATAAAATGTTTTCCTTACTCAGAGCTATTCCACAGTAGTTGAGTTCTTGTAAGAATCCAGAATCACAAACACTCATTGAGACCCAAAGTCTTTATCTCCCTGAAGAAGACAAATGGTCAAAACTTCCTTATAATGTAAGATTTAAAAAAATACTATTTCTCCATGCATGACTGAATAACTGGCGTTCAGCAGTAATTTTACACTGAAGGTTTATACAAATAAATACCTTTAGAGCCATTCTGACAGACATTCACTCCTCTACTCTTCAACACTTAACTACAATATTATGTGCACAGTATTATAATTCCGAAATACTTTGGCTGCCACACACTAAGGAGCCCTCAAGAACACGTTTTATTAAATTAGGAAAACCAAACTAAACTAATACAAAATAAAATATTGAATTCTTGTCCCCACTCTTGGGAATACCCTGATAACAGTTTCACTAGTACACTGGCTGTCAAAGCAGTGCACAGGCTGCATGTCTCACACCTTAAGGTTAGAGAAACCTCCACCCCACAGGGCATAACCCCAAGGTTTCTCTGAGGATCCAGCGGATTAGGGATCTGAGGGCCTCCATGACGTACAGCAGCAGCCCCAGCATGCACCATCTGCCCAAATGAATCTGACAAGAGCAAGTAATCCCTGTTAGTTACAGCCCTGAACACCCACTACAGCCAAGGAATACTCTGTGAGAAGCCAGAGCTAAAAACACTGCTGAGAATGTGCAGAGTTATCAACCCAAATATGCAGGTACACTGATGCACCTGATGGTATCCAACAGCTGGCTCTTACTCCTTGCTTAGTGCCACTAATCCCTGTGCAAGGCTTCTCCTAAGTCTGTACTGCTCTTGTGGAAACAAAAGAATCATTAATGCTAAATCCAGGAGAGTTTACTGTTACCATCTGCAGGAGCACTTACCAGGAAGGAGCACCTCCCAGCATTACAACAGGGCTATGTGTGGTATCCCGGAGCATACCTGGTTAGCTTTATTGTTTTCCTGAATTCATTAGTAATCGGAGCTTTGTAGCCTCCTTTCCTCAACAAGGAATCTATGGTTTGAATGTGGTCCCATCCTGTTGGATTTTACAGTAGCACAATTAGTGAGAAACGCAGCAATAGGAACAGGTGTTGCAAAAGCACAGTACAGTGTTGGTGCTGCTGAGAGTGCAAGAGCTCTGCCGGATTTTGGGATAAACCAAAACGTTCTTCCCTACTTCAGAACAGCTGAGGGAAGAACCACATGGAGGATTTCTTTACATGCTCACTTCACTCTACAAACAACATATATTTTTCATCTCTTAGTTGAAATATATTAAAAGCGAACCCACTCTACCCAGGTGTCCTAGACTGGGTATGTGATACTAAACTTTTCCAAAACATTCAGGTATGACCATATATCACAGCCACTTTAGACATTATAAATGGTTATGACAATATGGAAAACTAAATTTCTGTATAACATTTAAAAATATTATTAGTCAACATGTGCAGAGAACTTGAAATCAGACTTCTTCACAAATATTGCTTAACTTTACAGAGATATGGCTAATTTTAAAAGGACTAGATATTATAGGTGCCTGGATAATGAAAGAAGTGATGGATTAAAAATACAGATTCATTACTGTTCTCAATAAAATCTTCATGCTTTCCAAAACTCCTATTTATTTAAAAACCTCTCATACTTAAAATAGCTGTTAGACATGTTATTTCCTAAAGGTGCAATAATTAATCACATTGTTACATTAAAAAACCTGCAAAAACCACAGTAGATTTGGGCACATACAAAATACAAATGAATAGTTCTGGAGACTTTAAAGAGTCAGACTGCAATTCATGGTCTACTAAAATTGTTCAGAAATTTAGACACATTTCCCCCACAATTCCTGAATTTTAAAAAAAGCTTGGAATGCCTCTAGACTTTTAAGCAACTATTTGGAAACAGAATTATCAATTAAAAAGGATCCTCAGTAAAGATATCAGCTGAACACCTTGTTGACAAACATATATAAAAACAAACAAACAAACAAACAAAAAAAAGCAGCAGCAAAGAAAATTGTAAAAGATCGAGACAGATTGAGACACTATGAACCTTGGAAATTAAAAAAACATAGTGAGTGCTCAGAGTCAGCAAAAGATGACTGTTCAACAAAATCTACTCTAATTTTCTTAATTCAAACTTAAGTCTGTGCCTCTATTAAAAAACTTCAACAACATTATTGTGTACTTTCACATGGAAAATCATTTCCTTCCCTTCATTAAAAACCCTGGGAAGTCAGTCAGTGTTTGTAAAAGGAATTGAGTACTAGAAGAAAGTACCTAACTGAAAAACTACTTGATCATTGGGCATTCAGGAATAAATCATGGTTAGGATAACTGCCCAACACTTCACAGAGCTTCTGCATCTCCCTTATATGCCAGCCTAAGAGCCACACAAAAACTGGCAGGTTTTAGTAACTGTTAACCTGGCAGACAGCACTGTGCTACCCCTCCACATTTTATTTTCCTACAGCTGCGCTTTATTTATAAAACAGCTTAAAAACCAGCTATGGTTTACTGAATCCCTCTAGGAGAGTGACACAGGCACGTAACTGGCATTTATGCAAGAGTCTTCTTACAATTAAGTATTGCTCCATCATCTGACATCAGTGCAAGGTCAAATATTGCATTTTAGATTTATAGGTATGTTTAAATTCTTCACCAGATCATATGAAATAAAAGTGCAACAATGACCTTGCTCCTTCGCAACCTCAGGCAGGTAGGTGGCCGTGCGCTTTGATCCTTTCTCGTTGATGAATTCTATTCTAATGCCATGTACACCCACCTGCAAGAGATTGGCAGCTTCATTAGTACATTACCAGAGAAAAGATCCAACAGCTTTCTGACATGGTGAAACCCAAAACGTGAACCTTTCAGTGGTTAACAGCATTTCACAGAGAGTTTCAGGAGGTGGCACTGCAGTGGGTGTCATCTTTTTGAGAGGTGTTCACTTACAGCCACGTAAGCTCAGCAGCAGCTCAGGTACACAGGATGCTCCTCTGCTCCCCACCACGGAGCTTCATTCCTGGGCTGGAGCAGATCCAGCTGAGGGGCTAAAGTTGGTCTGTCTCCTCTGACACTGTCACCAATGTTGTTGCTGATAAAATCACCTGGTCACCAGCTATAATCTGCAGGCAAAACAGCTGCCAAATCTAATGAGGCTTCAATTAAGAGCATTAATTTTGTTCAAAGCAACAACTGAACGATCAAAGATTTGTCACACTATGGACTCGAGCCTGGAGCCTTCAAAACTTCTGCTTGTGTATGACGAGGAAACAGAAATATTCCAGCCTCAAACTTTTATTTCTGTGCTACTAAGAACTGTAAGGCGAAAGAATGCCAGCATGGAAACCAAGATTACTAATACCAAGGAGCTGAATGTGGATGAAAATCAGAATGCCAAAAACATTAGAAAAAAACCAAAGAGGCTGGACACGTTTCCAGGGCATTGTTTAAGGTCCCCTGTTTTCAGGTTACAATAATTCTGTGGAGAGTACCTGCACTGGGATCAGGCCATAAAAGATATTCCATTGCCAGAAGGTTTTCAGTTACTTTTGAATTCTGTGCACAAACACAAAGCATTAGTAGATGGACATTTTTATGCCCACATAACCAAAATGATTTTTCCATTTGAATCCAAAGGTCCCAACACTGTATGTGAAGAGTCGATATTTAAAAGGGTGTCACATTGTTTGGTGTGGCACATCCTTGTGGACACAAAACTAATTGAAAAAAGCTGTAACAGTTTCTCCAGTGACAACTTACTTATTTTACCGTAACTGCAGGGCAGTCAATAAACAAATAAGGAATATTTACAAAGCTCTACCACTTCATCAATTAACATATTTGCTTATATTAAGACTTTAATTTTTAATATTTTCCTTCTTTATATATGATATAAGCAGGAGAAATGGGAGGAAGAGGCACTTGCAGCAGGTCATGGCCATAACGATTTTCCCCTACAAGTCCAACAGGGTTGATAAATAGGAAAAATTTAACTTTGTGACTAACAAATTTAATTTACTGCAAATTTTAACATATTATTTCATTATCAAACACTAACTTTCATTGCATGGATATATATAATCACTAGAGAGATCAAATCTGTATACTCAGAAGATATAATTATGAACCCAAAGGGCCTGAAAGTAAAATGAAATTATGTTAGAAGCTGAAAAAAGCCTAGAGACTTTATCCCCAACCAGTAAGTTTCTGCAGCTGGTGATTTTATAACTGTCTATATTCAGTTGCCCAAGTACTAAGATTAAATATTTTCAGGGTTTGCACAGCTTTAAACCCTGCAGAATATGAGATTCTAAATGCTACACAAGTGTTTTGCATAATAGTGACCACGTAATATTCATGAGTAACTAAGCAGGAGCACTAGGGCTGTATTAAGTATGACGCAACATTCAAGTTGCATCACTGCTCTGGATGTTCCCCATTAACCATTTTAATGGACTTTTATGGCCATGTCTTTAGGAAAAAAGGTTGTACAGCACGGGAAAATTTCATAGCATCCTGTGGAGCATGAATTCCAACTGCGTACTGAGCTGGACAAACAGCTTTTCATTGTTCAACTTCAGTTAAATCAAAACCAGGCTTGAGTTAAATAAATGGAAGCCACACACAAGCAAAATAAAAATGATCCACACTAAGACTGGCATGGGCACAGTGTGGAATTCATTTTGACTTCCTCAAGAGACTGGTGTTCAACTGATGCAAACTTCTGGGAGGTCTCCCAAAATAGCCCCCTCCAAGATGGGAGGTAAGGGCTGGGTCTGTGGAAGGCATTAAGTGCCCTGCTACCAGGAGCAGCACACACCTTCCTACACAGCCTCAGGTCAGCTTCTCAAACTAAAAATACTGATACACTACAGGCAACATTCTGTACAACAACAACATCTGTCTGTGCAGTTTAGAAAAACAAACCAATCTTGTGCAGATGGAGCTGGAGCTCTGTCTCGCCTATTACCATTTATTAGGGAAATGACTGCCTACAGGTATCCTCTGGAGCTGAAAAGGGACCACGCAATTGCTGCTTCAGCCTCCCACGTGGATAGGAATCTATTTAAATTGTTGCTATTGGGAGAGGAAAGCAAGACAAGGAGAGACTTAGAAAGGCAAAAAACAATCTCTGCCAATAGAAGTATTTCTACAGGGTTTTAGAGCATGAAATACTGTATCCTTTATAAGCAGTACTAGTAGATATAAACTTTCTGACCAGTTGTGTAAGTGGCCAGAGGCTATCTAAAATTAGGTTCTGTGACAATATTAATTACATTAACAGATATTTTATTAAATCTAAGGATTTCATTAAACTACGTTATTTTACTTCTGAAACGACCTTAACAAAACTTCACACTTTGTGGTGTATTTAAACACATTCATATTAATTTATACACTTTTTTTTAATTGAATTCATTATTTCCATACACTTTGAGATGGGAGAAAACAGGTACATGTCACATTTATTGTTTTGCCAGGTGCCTATGGCACTTGCTAGATTACTGCCCACAATACCTCTCTCTATACAGATCTAAGATAAAATTTCCAAAACTCCCTCTGACACCAAAGCTGAAGCAACTCCTCTGATGGACTGTTCTGCCCCAAGGCTCCAAACACAGTTCATTCATTTGTTCCTCTTGGACTGACTCTCCAACCATACTGAGAGGAAGAAGTAACATTATTCTCATTAGACTGTCCATGGGGAATTTGGATAAGCACCTGAACACTAGGCCTCGTTGAGATTTAAGTTTCTGTGCACTCCACTGTGGAGCAAATTATCATCCAGTATGGTTCTGTTCAGTTCCACCTACGGCACTGAAATCTTTAAGAGATTTGCATGCAATCATCACTAATTAGTTTAAGATGAATTAACTGTAAAACAGTTGTTCAGAAATACATTAAAGCAGGTAACAAAGAGCCTATTCCAGAGAATCCACATGGAATGCTCCAGAGCTGGAGCAATGCAACACCCCCTTGGTGTCAGGAACAAGCACCAGCCTGTTCCTTATGTCCACTCACTACCTGTGCTCTCCTGCACCCCAGACCTGCTGCACAGCCTGTGCCACCACATGCCAGTGGCACTGTGACTCCCTGCTCTGGGTTAGGGACAGCCCTTCTACTAACTTAGGGTTAGTCAGCTCCATCTCTGAAGAGCAGCAACCTAGAAATGCTTTCCAACAAAAAAGCTGGCCTAGAACTTGCACAGTATTCCTTGTGACACTACAGAACAGTAACTTTCCCCTTTATTTACCCGACTAAATACTGTGGAAATAGTGCTACCACAAATGTGTTGGGAAATGGAAACCTTCAGATGACTACTGCTACTTTCTTTAAGCTGATCTCACTTCTTATTAGCTGAATTCTACAGCTTTTTAGCCCCACATTAGCAGCAAATATGCTGGCTTCTTCCTAACCATCTCTGGTAACATCTAAATACTACACTCTGATTTAACAACAGAGAAAAAAGACTCCTCAGGAGGTTTGTCCTCTACCTCATGGCAAGCATAATCATTCATTTACATACACGGAATCACTGAATATTGTCCAAAGAGAACAAAATATTGAGATCCAGACTCTTTTTTCTCTGTTCTACAGAACAGAAGCTGAGAGCTGTCGGTGTTGCTGCACTGGGAGGCAGGAAAGAACTTCCACAACTCTTGAATATACTCAATTTTACAACATTGAAAAGTCACCCACCGTTCAGTCAACATTACTAGCTACAACTATTTAAGCTAATATTTAAACCAGTGCACACAGGCTAAAGGCCTCTTCTATCAAGACAGCACATACAATCCTGCAGATTTTACTTTACTGAAGAACAGCAACTTCAGGGCAAAGACCTCTTTCATGGTATTTTAAGGAAGAGGCATTGCTCAAGTCTAGCCAGGACATTCTTTATTATAATTACATGCAATTGCAGAGCTTCAGGATCTTTTAATAAAAAATGAGGAGAGGATCTGAATCAGCAGGTATGAATTAGTTTATAATGACTGCTACCAATAGCAGATGTGTTTAAAAATAAGTGGTCTTTATGACTTGTCTTGTAACTAGTCCTTTGTTGTCTAATTTTTAATGAAAGAGCAGTACTATCACAAAACCTCCCCATATCTGAGTTTTTCATGCTGTCCATTTCTCTGAGGTGGAAAGGCTGCACAATTGTGCAACTCCACCCTAGCAGCAAGTGGTTTCACATGGGTTCTGTGAAGCAGAAGTGGAGATGCAGTTCCCACACTCCCAGCATTCCTTTCAGAGCCCTACATCTGTTCAGCCACTGAAGTGCACTGCCATTCAGACAAAGTCACAGGTATGTGAGGACTCTAAGTTGCATTTTAGGAAGCATCCTTGTGAACATGGCATTGAAGCAGTCCTTTAAAGATGTGTACTTTCCCCTAATTACTTTCATAAAAGGTGAAAATGGCAGCAATTTGAAAAATCATATGGGAGCTAACAGCAGTGAATTCCCACAGATCTCTTCACTTGATGGAAGTTTCTGCTGCAAAAGGATCTCACACTGCTTTTTACAGCTGAAATATTCTTTTATTTAGTTTGGGAAAGTAATTGCTTAATGAGAGAAAACATCCATCACTCTGCTTCAGGATAGAGAAGACACTCCTGAGCTGTCTTCAGACAGCTTCACTCCTGACTTCAGGTGACCTTGTCTTAAGCCCTCAGAGCAGAGTTATCTGAATTGGCAATTCTGAAATATTGTGACCTGTGTCAGCGAATTGCTGACCTGGCTCCCACAAGATCAGCAGCAGCACACCTACAAAAGCAGAGTATCCTAACTAGGCTGATGTTTTTCAGGATGATCTCTGCATGACATGAGATGAAAGATACAGAATCTCTTTCTACATCATACTCTAGACATCCTGAAATGTCCTTTTGCCATTAATATTGCATAACTGCTGCTCCCTTAAAAGAAACATGGGTGACATAAGCTATCTCACTGACAGGCACACAGTGATGAATCATTCTTTTAAGGACTAACAATTACAAATTTTATAATCTCATATTTAGATGTCACCCTCCTCCTCTGGGTCCTTTTGCATGGAAACATAGTTTGTGACCGTTTCTCAGAATTGTAAGAATTTGCGAAGGTTTTTGAAAACTATCATTAAAAAACCTTAAATAAAATGGAAGAGAGAAACTAAGCAAATGGGTAACACAAGGGCTTTCATACTTTTGACCCTTGCATTCCTGCCTCCTAAGTCAGGGCTTTCCAATAAGAATAACTGTGAGAATCCATAAAATCAATCAGAATTTAGTAACACTAGAGTTCTGCATTATGCTTACTCACACTGTTGTTAAAGTCTCACAAGCTCTACACAAAACAAAGAAAGAACACAGGAAGTAAAAGCCTCCTTTTTTTAATACACTATGAGTTATGATTCAGCAGTCTCCCAAGGAACAAAGCTAAAACCAGTCTTTCCAAATGAAAGTGGATTTTTGAACCCAGATTTTGCTTTCAGCTTTTCCTTAAGGATGAATATTTGGGTCATCTTAGTAGTTTATTATTGAGACAATGAAACAGCACCTAATAACATTTATAGACTGTGCCATGCAAAGAGCTAAATGCTATTTCTCTATGCACTTCACATTTTCTGAATGTATTCACAGCCTATTTTTTTTAAATGGTAATAAACAAAATTTAAAACATCACAGTGATGGCTACCAGAAGTCAGTCTGGTAAAGGAAAAAAATTCATCATTTTGATTTCTAGCTTAGTTTAATATTAATAGTCACCAGTTTTATTACTTGAAAACATTGTTTAAAAGTGTCAAATGGCTGAGTGGCAAGGCAGACTACTCTATAAAAGCTTCTTGTTGAGAATGCACACAAAGTTTCTGCTAAGATTCATTTTTGGTCTGACAGTACCTAAATAAATATTTCTGATTATGGTGAAAATGCTCATAAACCCTAAAGAAAACCTGGATTCATCTCATTCAGAATTACATATCAGAAGGTAAGAAGCCCTTGTCATTATGAGGTGAACAGGAAACACATCTTTGTCAATTTTCAGCAACTGTAAAATTCATAATGCTGAGGTTACTGCTGGACACCCTCCTTCTGAGACAGCGGGGTCTCTTACTGTTCTAACAAGTGCACTTTCTATTCAATACACATTTTTTATGTGCAAATCCAATAGAAAGCTTTTTTTCTCCTAAGAAGTTCTAAATATCTAGGCAGGTTTAGTTATTATTAAAAGGAAATACTGTAGCTTTTGTGGTATCTCTGGCATTATTATTTCTGCTATCCTATGACAATTTCAATATTTTTCTTCTGTCCACTCAAAATGGCTTCAAAGAGGAATGCAACATGATGACTGATGTTGAGGATGACTGATAAGATGAGGAGTTCATCTTAAGTCAAGTACCTTGTTTTTTGCAAGAGTCCAATGCCAAACAATTTTGGGAAAAGAACATTACAGACTAACACTTCCATCAGTATACACTGTCATACACACGTCAGCATTTGCTTCCTAATCTCTTTTATGCTGCTGTTCCAAGAGGATGCATGCAGGTTTCCTAGAACCTGGCAATTAGAATAGATTCTGCTCCATGCGTAAGCAGTGTGAGAGCAATGATTTACGTGGACTCATTGTAAAAAGGCTTTGTGGGGTCTGTGCAGGACACTCACTCTGAAAGCAAACAAAGTTTGGGGCAAGATGAACATCTCTACAAGCTAAATAAAGCAGTTTATTCTGGGATTGCAGTTTTGTGCAGTGCTTGTTTCCAGAAGCACACATCAGACTGTTAACTTCCCTACTGGAGCCCCCCTTTCCAGAGTCAATGGACTGATCTACCCCACAGATCTGGCAAACAAGGCCTCAGGACACCCCTGCTCACACAACACCTTCCTTGGTGGAGTCTTAGACATCAAGACAACTGTGCAGACCACTCAGAGTGCCTATGTGGGCAAAAGCACAACTTTATTCCATTTGCATGGCTCAGACTTTTGAGATGATGACAGTTTTATCAAAAAGTGTCTTTTGAATCTATGCACATAACTATGTGTACAGAGTGCAAAATAGTGACAGCTACACTAATATATGCAAATCATTTAAACAGTGTGACTTCAGCTAGAGATGTTCATAGTATCAAAGTCATTTTCATAACAGATATCTGACATTCTTACCTCCCAATCCATGTAGTCACACACATCTTCAAAGTTAGTGAGTAGAGACACTGAGCAGAAAAGCCGTGGCAGCTCATCCCTCGTCATTGGGGGGAAACGACTATCTTTAAGGGCACTGTTGGAGACAAAACAGAATTTCAAAGGATTTTTTTTTTTAATTTCAAGGATCTAATCTGAAGAGTAGGAAGGAGAAAAAAAAAGTCCTGATGAAATGATGACCAATTTGATAATCCAATCACCAGTGTAACACACCGATCAACATTCCCAGCCTTTTCCTTAGACATTTGTTTTGGTTCTTGGCTGGCCAATCAGATGATGTTCTGAGGGTCATTCCTTCCTGAGCTGGTTTTGCTACTGTGATAATCTCATTAATGAACCAGCAGAAAACTTTTGAAAGAAGTTACAAAAGCAATAGCTCTTCCACTTGCAACTTGTAAACCCCTTTCAAAAAGGATTAAATTCACAACACAAAGTGGAGAGGTAAGTTCTATAGCCAGCAGTGATTAAACACTTAGTACAGTAATCAAATTGCAGAACTTAATTATTCATTGAAAAAAAACCCCAAACAAGCAGAACATTCTCTAAAAAAGACTAATATTCATGTTTACTAGCAAAGGTGAATATAAAAAGGTGAAAACATCCAAAGGCTCTACAGACCTGTAAACCTACAGGACTCAAGGAGGTTCTGCAAAGCAGATGTCACGATTAGTAACAGGGAAGCTTGCAAACAGCTAATCCATGGCTGATGTACCATTCTACAGACAAACACACCTAGCAGGGTAAAATCCACACCGAGGGGAGCCACCTGTGCTCAGGCCAGCATGCCTGGGAACACACAGCAGTTAACAGACAGCAAGCAGTGCCCTAAGTAAGAACATTTGTAAAAACCTACTTGCATAAGTTCGGTTAGGAACCAGTTAAGTTGGCAAAGGCAAGGTTAAAGTGAGGATGGCACTTCAATCTTTTACTCTCTTAAGCTTTGAAACATGGTGTGAATACAAACATGCTCATCTCCAACAAAAATAGTGATCTGCTAACTGAGTTTTTGGATGAGTAAAGGGAATTTAAGAGACTTACTGAAGTACTACCAAGCTCTTCACGTGTCTCATTGTTTCATCTAACCATTAGATTGTTCTTAATCGTTTTACTTGGCCTAGAGCCAGAGGCTGCCATTAGCTGATATAATCACAGCCATGGTGTTAGAATAATGGCTGCAGGCTCTGCACCAGAAATCACCATTTTGTATAAAGAGTAATAGAACTTCATTAAAGCAGGCCATGTAAGGACACATGAGGAAAAAAAAATCATGTAAAGTATAGCTAAAGGAAATCATCATATGTATAACCAGAAACAGTTTCCCATTGAGAACTAATACCATATACTGAAGAGTTAAAAATAGAACCTATGTTTTTCTGGGGTGGGGGGAAAGCAGGTTTTCTGTTGCAGATATGCTATAATTACAAAACACAACATAGCATTGAAACTCAGAAGTCCTTCTCTACACAGACCTGTGAAGAACTGGGAACACTAAAAAGATTTAAAGCATAAGGCCTATAATATTTAACTAATGACTTCCACTGAGGAGGTATCAAAAGTAGGTAATTCTAATGGGATTTTCCAGGCTAGCTTTGAAACTGCTGGAACCAGGCAGAGTTACTCTCTGATGGTTCAGAGTAACATCACAGGTAACTGCTACAGCCACAGAGTACCAACAACATCTCAAAATACCAATAGCCTAATTCAGCTTTCAAATGCCCCCAAATAGTGGGGAAAATAAATAAATATACATATGTAAAGGGAGGACACTTAAAACACAGGCACAGCTCAAACTAAAAGTCTATCTAAATGTAAGTCATAACCAACAGCAGTTAGCAAAATCAATGAATACAAGAACATGGTCACAGCAAATGTCCAGGGGTCACTTCCTAGAATACCCTCCAGGAATCCAGTTATTTATTTCTTAGGTATTTTGAGTCAGAGATGGGATCTCTGTACTTTAAAGCTCTTCTGAATTTTATTAAGTTCATGTACACACACTTCTAACTTTTTATCCCCTTTCATAATTACAAAATTATGCTTGGAAACCCTAATTCTCTTCAAATCCATTGCTGTTACAAGTTTGCTGGTATGCAGATGGCTCATTTCCCTGAGGTCTGCTGCATCTCTGTCATACAAACAATATATGTGAACACTGTATCGAGAAACACCCAGACAGACAAGCATTAGTTCATCAACAAACAACAAATTCAGTTATTATAACAAACAACTGTATGCACAGATATTGCTAATATTACTTTAAATCTGTTTCTCATAATTCATGCAACATTCTTACCAAGCAAAACACGTCCCATATTGCAAGAATTTACAACCTTCAGAAGATTTTTTTCTCCCCTTTTTTTGCACAACTTGGTACTAGGAGTTTCTTTGAATTCCACTCCCTCAAGCTGCCAAAATCCACTGTGAATTTCAACGTTATGAGGCAAAGGTTGTCTGTGTGCTGTGGGTGTAAGCCTGATCCCCACAAAGCTAGCAGTAAGTCTCCAGCAAATTCCCACTGACTGAAGATCTGCTGCACCAGCATTGCTAGATGAGAAACCATCTGTAATTTAACATTCATCAAGTTGTGCAGAAACAAACCTCATGCCATGCTCATGTAAGCCACGTCTCACAGAACCATAGAATATCCTGAGTTGGAAGGGACCCATCAGGATCATCAACTCCTGGCCCTGTGCAGGACACTCCAGCTCAGCTACTCCACTTTAATGCTCAGCTAATAATTCAAAACAAGATCAGCAAAGTCATGACAAATTTAAATATTGATAAAAAGCTGAGATATGAAACTTTCAGGTGATCACAGTGGGAGCAGGAAGACCCACACAGGTGTAAATGCCTCGGGCACACAGGGGCAGCCAAGTGGTTCAGTTCCAGTGAAAGCAGTGCCATGCAGTGACCAGCAGCAAGCTCAGCTGGTCCGCTCCATTCTTCAGTAATGACACTGGCACAAGTACCTTGTCTTCATGTAACCACCTCACGAGAACTAAAATATTGCTATCAAGTGATGGAATGATTTCAATTATAACTAACTCCTGCTGAACTGCCAGGTGCTATTCCATCTGTACAGCATGCTGGAAAATTCCTCCTTGACACCTCCAAGACTACAGACACTGGTGCACAGATCCTGTCTCAACACTCCTGCTGCTGGAGGTAAGAGAGATATCTGGCAGAGTAAGACCAGAGATTCGAGTAACAGCCTCTGACATCACCATGACTATACAGAGTATTGCTGTTATTTTATTCCTCCTGTCCCTGTCTTCAAACCCTTGTTGTCTTTCAAAACAGCTTGGCCTCTGTTGTTTCGTAAGTAAAACCAAAATTTACCTGGAGAAATTTGCAACGACAACCAGCAACTAAATAAAATGTACTGAAAGGAAATGCCAGCAAGAGAGCATTTATTTATACTGATTAGATACACTTGAAATGCTGTCTGCTAACAATGAAATACTGTCTACTAACAAAATGTATGAGACAAAAATTGTATCAGGTGCCCGCTATAGAAGAACTACTTTAAAACCTTGTAAGCTTTCCCTAATGAGTTTGGGCATTGCATACTATTTTATAACCTGAGATTTGTTTTAATGTGCTCTATATTATAGTTAGAGTACCAGTCATCTCAGTCATTCTATTACTACCATGGCCCCAACTCTACAGTGAGTTCCAGATACCTTAGGAAAACCTAAAAGCACACCAGCTTCATATCATCTCATCACAGATGAACTGCTTTCCTTTTTGCCTTTTTCAATGTCTGGTTAGCAGGAGACAAATGGCATTAGAGATGGCTCCCTTCAGGACTCAGCCATTATCCTTAAGTGGGCAGCCATTATCCTCTGTGGGCAGCAAATAAATCACCATTTATGACTGTTCTGATGGTGCCAGTGGAACAAGCAGATGGTGCCCAGTAGTTCTTCAAGGGTAGCTGTCCACATTGTACAAACCTCAGCTCTCAATGCCTGACAGACTGACATCACTCTCAGAATTGTCAGCAGATGTCAACACTTAGTCTAAGGACAAAAATCCTTGCATGAGCTTTTACTTTTGCTGTTCCTGTTCTGGGAAGAAAGAGTATCAGATTCTACAGGCAGCAGTTTAGCACTTACCATACACCTCACACACTCTACAAACATCTGGATGGAAATTCAGACCTGGGCCTCCCCTGACATGCCACTGCACTTGGCTTGTGCCTGCAACTCACAGCAAGCAGAAAACAAGACAAGGCAATGCTTGCCTCCCTCAAAAGCTCATCACCGGTCTAAGCTTAGAATAAAAAATTAGTGTGTAACTGTGTTGTCAACATTCTTAAATGGCACGGGAGACTTACAGGTCTGTACTTTTGTAGCCTTAGAATTTGATTTTACAGTCTTATTCAATGCTGTCTTTTTCACTCAACTCTTCTTTTAGAAAAAGGACTGAAATCTGCCATATTAAATACCAAGTTTAAAAAATATTAACTCCACAATTTTTATCTAAACTTAGAATTAAGGAAGAGCAAGTGGAAATAATTAGCAAAAGAAATTGGAAAAATTAGGCAGAGCTCAGAAATACTTTTAAAGAAAAAGCCCCCTAATTTTAAAAGCATTTTCTAGGCCATCTGTTCTTTACTCCTTCATGCCCAGAAATAATTTACATATATTGCTGCTAACTAAATGGACATGCATGGTACTGAAGAGTTGAAAACAGGCAGTGCCAAGCAAGGGGAATTCTAGCTGGCCAATAAAAGGGCATTAGTTTTTCCACATAAAGTCTGCTCCGTGTTAAAAGTGAAGAAAGCAAAGCCAGAATTGAATCCTGTTCAAGAAAAACTATTTTTAGACACAAAATGCATGCACGCACACGCATGGCCTTTCTAGTTAAATATTTATGCAGTCTTGGATGCCCTACTAAGATCAAGTAATTGCTAGCTAAGAAAAAAGCCAAAACAAAGTATTACTCAACTATCAGTTTTTATTCAGCTGAGCCACACTATACAAATTTCAGCTTTTCTTTAAATGAAGTTTATTTGGCTATAGCAAATGTTTATCAGTAATTTCGTTTTCCAAGGACCACTCCTCCTTATGTGAAATATAAAAAGCTTATGAACTCTTTAAAGACACTGAAACTATAAAAAGAAAAGGGGATTGTTTGAATTATTTTGAGTTTCTATGACAAACACCATGATGGTTAGGAAAAAAATTCTATTCCTTATTTATTTATGTTCCTTAAGACTACATCTTGTTTTCTATAAATTACCATTAGAGAAGCTCTTAGAATAACCTGAAATGATAGTAACATTCAGGTGAACCAAAATGAAATACATCATTGTGTTCTCCATCCATAATTTCTGTCAGCTATAAAAATGCCTTAAAAAAAAAAGAAGTCAGCTTCAGTCTTAAAGAACTTAGGGCTCTTACATGTGATGTGGCAGATGGGTAACAAACAGTAGAACATGAATTGGGGAAATAAGAAGCAGTAGTAGAGTTTCATTTCTCTGTTTAGAAATGCCTCAAAATCCTTGACTGAATTTAAAAGATCCTTTAAAAGAATTTGATAGCATATAAGCATCAAAAATAGTAAAGACGGATTTTGATGCAGATGAATGGAAGCGTTAAATGAATTAAATTCCTAGTATTTTACTCACTATTATTTAGCAACAAACACTAACAATAAAATTTCTCACTAAAGCTCTTTTTTGGGGACAGTCACATCTACAGACCCACACTGGACAGAGTTCAGATAAAATTGGATACAGTTCAGTACATTGCTGGAAATCACTTTGAAGGTTTAAACATGACACAGGAGGAGGAGATGCAAAGGAAGCTGTCAAACACTGGGCATGATGTAAGTAATACTCACTTTTATAGGAAGTGTGAATGAGGCAGAGACATTAAGTGACTCATGCAATTTAGGAGGCTTACACAGTGAGTCAGTGACAGAATTGAGAACAGAATCCAAGATCCCTGACTCCTAAAAATCTGCTTTCTGTGACAGCCTCTCTTTCACTGTCTGCTCAGCCTACCCCATAGAAACACAGCTCCCAGAGGATTAATCAAAACAGAACCGATAAATTTAATCCAATTTAAAAATTAATTTTCCATTACTTATTTAGTTCACTCTCTTATAGTCAATTTTCTCTTAACCAGTTTCCAATACCAAATACAGTTAAATCAAACCACAACTTTCTGGCATCTAAATTTTTCAAGTATCATCAGTAGACATATGAAGAGTAGGCTAAAGGTCTTATTTTACAAACTATCACCTGCTTCTCATAAACAGTACCTTGGCACAACTTTCAGATGGTAGGGAAAGGACTTAAATTCTACCAGATCTTCATTTAGATCAGTAAGTATAACCCTGAGATTCTGGAATTCTTTCATTGAGCGAACTAAACTTAGTAGAATTACCTCTGAAGATGTATTTAACAAAGAAATGGCCCTTGGTCAATGAACTCAGCCCGAAGTGCCCAGATATTGTTCTTCAATTAATTCAAAACATCCTGAAACTAATGAGTGGCAAACTCACTGGATTTTAGGGAACAGTGAAGAAATGACAACAGCAAGAGACACTTGGTGCCAGGGTTTCAGAAGGAAAAAAAAAAAAAAAAAAGGACAGTATTTATTGTTTCACTGCTGGGTTACTGAGCAGTGAAGTTAGTTCAGATTTTTATTTTTTCATTCAGTAACTCCAATAGGAAGAAATTAAAGAACACTCAAGCAGACCACCAGTATTTTCCTAATGAAAATCAGCTCTCATAGCTTGGTTTGGCAGAGACCAGAGAAAACTAACAGCTTCCAAGTCACGACATGCAATTAATTTTTAAGCCAGAAAAGCAGGGCAGAGTGTGCTCTACTTCAGAAAGTGAAATTATTATGAATACAATCCTCCTAGCTGTCAGCATAAGGCATCAGACAGCCCAACACAACTCACAGGTCAGCCTTCTACCGACTTATTTATGACCACCACAATCTTGCCAACTTAAATGGAGATTTCAAAGAGTGATTTACATGCAACAACAAATCACTTGAATGCAAGGAAAAATAATTTATTTATATTGTCCTCTTTTTTTTGGGTCAGACTGGAAAAATTTCCAGGAAACAAAACAACAGTGAATGACGTGTTTTTCCTGAACCCTCCCTTACATTTGGGAGACAGAAAGGGAAAGAACAACATTTATACTTCCTGCACATTATGTTGCTAAGTGGTAGTCACAGGGTAAAAAAAGAAATACACACTTGAGGGGCACAGAAATGTATCTCTGAAGTTCTAGCTGATTTTATCAGCACAATGTAGCAGGTAACACCAACACTATTCCAGGTGGAATAAATAAAATACTGATCCAGAATTTTGGCTCTTTAAACTAATTATTTATTTTTTTACTCCACAAAAGTAAAGTATGCCAGGAAGTCTCTCTTCTCCAAAACTGTCTGAAATCAGACGTGTAACTTAATAGGAAGAAGGAATATCCTGCTGCTCTATTTTAGACAATTATTTTAGCTTTGAAAAGAATGCCATTCCTCTAAAAGACAAATCAGACCATGTATATAAACTAAGCATTTAGAAAAGCTCATCAGAAAAGGCAACCTACATTGGCAACATAAGACAATTAAGACTCTATTTTAGACAGCCAGAGGCTCCTAAAATAAGCTGTCTGTATCTGTATGTTCTCCTTATTTAACGGCTTCAGTGATATTAAGAATATTTTTATGTGCACACATGTATTGTAGAAACCATATCCACAATTAAAAATCAAACCATACTGGTATTGCTCACAAGGTTCTGGGCCCTTGTTTTCCTACAAAAAGTACACCAGTTGTTTAAATCAAAAGACAACTTTACAGAATATTTCTAGGGGTACTTAAAATTTCCAGACAAATCCTTATTTAATTTTTTATTCTGGCTACATGGCCAGAGCACACACAAAGGACTGACATGGTCTGAGACGTTGCTCAGGGATTCTGTAGTCACTCTGAGTACCTGCTAAGACACAGCTAATGTGCACCTGCCCAGGGACAACGGGCTGAAACTCCTGGGAGTTTAATTACTGCTGGTTCTTCAGCTGGGTCTGTCAGCCTTGTGTACATAGCAGATGAAAACTCAAACTCCTCACTGACTCACTGGTACAAAATTTAAGAAAAGAAAGCTCACAAGCACGAAGCTGCAAAAGCCAACACTCCCATAAATTCAGAAAGAAAGAAAGATGTTTTTTCTACTGCTCTGACAATTACCCAGAGAAATATTCTATCACACTGGATTCTTCCAAATAAATCTAGTTCATCATTACGCCATGATGATATTACACTGTGTGGACATGATGCCCAAAATTAATTTCTTTTTCTTTCTGCCATAAAGTATCAAGAAAACAACAAAGGCTTTCATGGAGAGGTTCTTAAAAGTTTAGGAGAAATTTGTGTACGTGCTGTCATGGACTTCAAGTGGAAAATATGATCACAGAAGTCACAGCTCCTGCAACCTGCTCCCATCAAAAAATTCAGTTAAAACTAAAAAGATCCATAAAGTAATACTGTAGGTTCCTGATTACATTCCTAAGAGACAAGTTTCTATGACTTTAACTTCCTTACTGTTTCCTGAAACCAGAAATCTTACACTATACAGCTTCTGTGGTTCTAGAGGACTTACTAACCTTTCAAAAGCCCAAATAAGGTAAAGACTCTATTTTTCTCACAGCTTTAGTCCTGCAGGGCATGAGGGCATCATTTTGCATTACTATACAATATACCCTATTACACCAGAAAAAAAATTAAAATCTTAAACCATGCTAACTTCAAGATGCAGCAGAGCTTCAGTAACAGTTCAGAGGTACACCCTGACACAGGTGTGCTAAATCCAAAATCTTCCCATCACACAGGGCAGTGAGATAGGGAGGCAGCTTGGAGCATGGCACAGCCCAGAGTGGGCAGTTACTGCCTGGGGGCAGGTGGAGAGCTGTAACTCCGTGTTCCACCTACCCCACCCTGTAAAAGCTGAACCGAGGCAGTTTGGGACATCCACTGCCCCACAGCTGCCTGCACTGGGAACTGCTCAGCAGGGACCCCAAACAACATCTGCCTACAAGGGACCATCAGGTCAGCAGCTGTGTACAGGACTTCCTTCAAAGGGGGCAGCTTCTCTTCTGCCTTCACCTGTATTGTTCCTCACCTACCCCTGCATCGTGCATCCTGCTGGGATAAATGACAATGGAATTCACAAAGGCGTGACAGTTTGTGTCATAAACATTCAGGAAGCTGAAAGGTGTCAATTGCCACAGAAATGGCCTTGTTTTGCCACATAAAAACCAAACCCACAGCACTTAAAACAATCTCCCAGCATAACACAGTCATTGTCACAGTGACTCCAGACGCTTGTTAAAAACTGAGCAACAAAACTGACCAGGGTTTGCTGTGTATGTTTTTGTTTGGTGAACACATGATAACAGACTAGTCAGAAAACTCTAATTGAGCTCCAACTGGACTAAATTATAATGTCACTAAAAGGCTTTCCAGCAGATGGCAAAGTTTAGATAATCAACAAAAATGAACTGCTCAATTACACTTAGAACCACACAGCTTGAGCAACGTTAACCACCCAAATCCCTAGGAACATAAAAAGAAATCTCTAGAATTCTTTACATCTCCAGCACGTGTCTCAATATTGACCTAAGATCATTATTTAACTCCAAAACAGATACTGAAGTCAAAATAAAAATCTTTAAGGCCACAGAATCTCTGAATTCAATTCTCATTTAGGCAATTCACAAAATATTGCTCCCACTCTAGAGCTGCATTCAAGTCATAATTTTATAAAAGAATAAATTAATGAGGTATATTTAATTTATGAACTTTGAAAAACCTCATCTTAAGAACATACAGAAAAATGTTTCTAAATGTTGCAGCAATGCAGTTATATGTAAATACAGGAAGATAATTTAAACAGTTACATCTTCAATTCTCTGCAGCTTGTAAAAAGGGGGTCTTTTTTAATTGTGCTGCTGAGATTCTACAACAAAAGAGTACTTCATTTTCTCAATATTTCTTTTGTCACCAGAAACACTAAATTTTTATGTAAAAATATTGCTCAGCTTCAGTACTGTTTGCCACAAACACTGAAATTGTGTTTTTTGATCAGGACTTTGAAACCACAGTGATGGACAAATTAAATATACACAATCAGGTTAAACAGAAGGAAAGCACCAGGCATGGTAGATTATGCAGTAAATCAATTAAGAAGGACAAATATCATAGAATCACAGAATAGTTCTGGGTATGAAGGGACCCTAGAGATCATTTCATTCCAACCCCCTGCTGTGGGCAGGGACACCTTCCCCCAGACCAGGTTGCTCATTCATATTTCCTTACCTGACATACTGCAGAAAATAGTTAATAGAAAAAGATTAAGACAAGAAAATACGCTGGAATATGAAAGTATTAGCAAATTTAGTCTGAGAAATGAAAGGTGACAGAATCCAGTCTTGAAATTCTTCAACAAACACATAAACTGAGAATAACCCAAGGTCCACACTGCCTTACAGTCTACAATATGACCACTTAAAATACAGAACAGAAGAATATCCTGGCTTGTTTCCCAAGATCTGTGTTTC
Organism: Lanius collurio; assembly: GCA_020086605.1. Lineage (NCBI taxonomy): Eukaryota > Metazoa > Chordata > Aves > Passeriformes > Laniidae > Lanius > Lanius collurio. The sequence goes on along the minus strand of JACBWW010000057.1, from coordinate 295,985 downwards.
ATCAGCATCTCAACTCAGATTATGTTTAAATCAACCAGTTTTTAGCTAAATGCAACCTCTTACACATCCTGCAAGTGCATCTGCAAAGAGTTGCAGATCGGAGTGTTGTCAGTGTAGAGGATGATGTATGAGCTCATAGCATCTTACTAATTCTCAGTGTTTTTATAAATATAGTAAAAGACAGGCACAAGATGAATCCCTTGTGGCACATCACATGTAGCAAGACCTCAGGGAAAGAAATGGTCCTTCCTTATTTCATGAGAGTTTTGGTTTCTAGGCACTTGCTCCCGCTATCATGAAACTGTTCTAGAATGCAGCCATCAGAACTGCTGCATCATCAGAATTTAATTCTTATTTAAGGCAACAAAAAAAGCTTAACATTTCTTCTGTTCCTTTGGTATGTGTGCGGGTTTTTATTTCATATTTGAATCCTATTAACAGATCAAGCTATGATTGTTCGTTACCTCTACAAATCACTAATTAAGAAACATATTATGTTTTAGATACATAAACACATTCTATATATCTGGAAGCTTTGCTTCCTGCATTTCCTTCCCTTTATCTTCCACAAAGAAGTTGTCTCTAAGCCATCTTCTTATTCTCCTTTTAACAACTTCGCCACTTCTCTCTCGCTCACGAGAGCAGGTCACGATTTCATCCTTTTATTCCTTCCAGATTCCTGTCACAATTCTGTCTGCTCGGGGTGGCACGTTCTGTGCCACCTGCAACCTACTCAGCTTACAGAAGTGCCTGGATGGGGCATTCACAACTCACTCTTTTCTAAGGTCAAGATGCCCAAGCAACAGAACGTTTGCAAGCTCAGCTAAACAGTACATTCAGTTCCAAGTCTGCGAGCTGTCACTCTGTGTATGTTTTTCACTGTAAACCAGGTTTTGAGTAGCAAATAAAAACAGCTGAAGTAGAATAAAAAGGAAATTTCTTCTGAAATGAAGAAAAGGCAAAAGGTCCAGGTTAGGCTACATCTGTCTGTGACCTCAAAAAACTGTAACTCAAGTATTCAAGGGATGCATTTGAATCAACAGCATTACATACATTTCTTGAAAAGCCTGCTTATGAATTAAATATTTTAAATCACATCTTCTTAGAGAAACTACAGGCCAAATTCTTCTGCCTTTGAAGGTAGCAGTTTTGCCATTTACTGCAGTAATGTCTAAATGAGGAAAGGACTGTTCTGTCCATGTGTCTATTCAGCTTTTAACTACCATGAACATCTTGCATTGCTACATATGTTTAACTGAGGGAATTTTACCAAGAGCAACTGAATCCCAACTATTCAATGTTAAATGAGAATACAGTGTGGTCACACAAAAAAATCGTTTAGTCATAATCATACCATTAGAGATACAATTTAACACATCTATCTAAAGTGGTTAATATTTAAATGGAAATAGATTTCATCACCTTTCTAAAAAGCAACTCACAAAATGTTTCACCTCCTGAATGTCAGGAATGCTTTAGTCAAACACAGTCTTGTGAAATCATATGTAACAGCTCCTGGAAATTTACATTTTTGGAGGAAAAAGAAAAGATCATGCATTGTAGACTTCCACAAACCTGAAGAGGGTTTTCTGAGCAACAAACCAGAAAGTCACCCTTTTAGTAATTGGAAAAGCTGAGTACACAAAGAGGGGTGGCTCTGGCGAATGAGGCTGCATGCGGTGCAGAGACCTCCACAGACAAAGCACAGCTGCTGCTCTTTGCAATGAGGGATTAGCAGTCTAGGTCAAAGGAAAAAAGCCTCTCTGTAACTAAGTGAGCAAATGGCAGAATGCATCCTCAGCACAGATGAGAAAGGGCCAGCTAACCAGCTTGCAAATTGTGCAGAAGCTTCTGGGAACAGAAACAAAACCAGCATCAATTTCTTGACAGAGCATGTAAAATTTCTGGTGAAAAGCAGTGATGCCCTGCTGTAGAACTGCGGTTACAATGACCTCTCAATTACTTCAAAATTACATTTCTCCTTTCCCTTGTGTTCACTTATATAACAAGCACTTTTTCTTAATGGGAAAATGAACACATTACCTGCAGGGCTTTAACAACAGTTAAAGTAACTGGCCAGTGGAAGTAACTGGCCTAGAGATAACACAAGCAGCTCTTTTAACTCTAATTCCCTAACAACTGAAGCTGTTAAATGCATACACATATGGACACAGAACTTCTTTTCTTACATACAGACATTTATATCTCTTTCAACATTTGTACAATTGAGTCATATTATGTTTTGGATTTACACTGACACTTCAGTTAAATCGGATATAAGCCAATATTTGAAGAAAATAATTGCTTAACATTTTATTACATACTAAATTTGTTTTTATTCTGCATCATTCACTTCAGCATCACTAAATGAAATAAATGAAGAGTTTCCTGAAGTAAGAAATACTGTTTTAATGTACTACTGTGAATGTATTTCTAATCTGGCTTTTATTTATCAATAAAGCACTGAAAACGTTACTCACAATTACGTTGTTACCGAAAGTAGCAAATTAATTGCACGTTACCAGAAGCTTGACACCTATTTCAGCTTGTGGTATTATAGAAGTCATCAAAATTATTTGAACTAGAAGTATCAGAAAGCTGTACTGGTCAAAAAAACCTAGAAGCTTTTCTTCTTTTCCCCTGTCAAATCAAAACCAAGGGAATTTTAATGAACTGAAAAATGCAATAAAAATAAAAAGTCACCTTTCCTTGCTGGTGAAGAGTTTGCAATACCTGATTTCACAACTGTTACTAATTGCCTTTATCACAAAGGGCCCTTTCAAAGAAGCTGGGGTTGCAACTCCTGACAGATGGGAAGTTCCCAGGAGCTGTGCCCAGGCTCAGCAGAGCACTTTTTAACATCTGCACCAGTTCCCCAAGTTCTTGTGGGAGTTATTTATATACTGTACTTCTCCAACCTGAGAGACTGCTTACGTGACAACTGACCCTTTAATGCAAGTAATCTGCACTAAGAAATAAAGATTATACCATTGCACTGGAACAGCAAACCTAAATTTAAGTATGTGAGCTGACACTTTGTAGCCTACGTATTATATTTAAGACACAGGCACATGTCACTGTTCCCCCACGGAGAATATCCTTGCTTGAAGAACTGAGTGTTACCAGTCCTACAGAAATTTGTACTGATGGCCAAAAAAAGCTTTTCTCCACCATGGTCAAAAGCTATTCTCTACATGTAAATTACAACTATATTAAGAAAAGTTTTAATTAAAAGTTTTGAAAATTCACATGAAAGTAGGATTGAGATTAGAAATATTTTTGGTTCTACAACAAATATTCCTAAGTAATGGTTTATTTACATACTTTTGCAGCAGTAGATGCTTTGTGAACTGCATTATTACACAGTTATTTACTGAGTTAAGAAAAATAATCTAAGTACATTCAGTTTGTTTCTAAAATAAAGCCTAACAAAAATATACACTTGTTTAGAGTGTATATAGCAGCCCATACATTTTCCTAAGGAGTACAGTTGAAAATGGCAGAATCTGAAAAGTGCATCTGCAAGTCAAAGGAAAGAGACAAACCTGGAGTGCTTCTATCCCTAATATTATATTTTTAAATTAATGCTAGAAAAGAAAAACTTGGTTATTTGCAGGTAAGGTATCTATTTCCCCCTACAACACAGCAGATGAACTGGAGTAAAACTCCAGTCATTTGTCAGTGATGAAGTTCAAGACAGTCCTTCAAGACTTTCCTGTGTGTTTTTTCTCCCTCCCCACTCCAAGGTCACTTGCTCACAAATATACATGATATAAGCTGAAATAGTGCAGAGTGATTGGGCCTGTAAGACTTGAGGACTACCTCAGAAGTGGTGCTTAACTTTAGAGGTCTTCAGACATTCTTCAGCATTTTATACGGCTAGCTGTTTCCCAGCAGTGGATAGGCTTTTTCTTCTTCTTCTTCCAAGAGATTTTCTACCATCTTAACTGCACAGCTCTCATAAAGGACATAACTCCTCTCTTCCTGGCATCAACAGGAAAAAATTTTAGAAACAGGTATCTGTCAGTACTATTTAAAAATATCAGAAAACTCTGCCACAGTTTACAAGAGCATTTTAACTCCCATTACTCTGATCTATGGAAAATGGTAAAAAACAATTTCAAAAGCTTCAACACCTTTGTGTTAAAGTGAACAGGGATAACAAGGGCTTTTGGAGCCCAGTTCCCCACACCCAGTTTGTGCTATTTCTTCTTTATAGTCTTAAAAGGAAGCATCAGAAAACACCTAAATGGAGGAGGTGCTGACAGACTGAAAACTTTAATTGAGACTCCTTTCCCACAGTGCCTCCCACACAAAGCTGCAGAGTTTAAAGTTTTTAACAGCTTATAAGCATGAGACAATTCTTTTTCCTGTGACCTTGCCTAATCTCTGCTAACTGGTATTAAGACATCAGATTTCAGTAAAAATCAGTTCCTTGAGCCAAAGTGTACTTCTACTGGGCAAGGCATCTAATATCCCACAGCTGCACCTCAATTCCCAGAGTCTTACTTATGAGTCCCATATTTAGCACATATAAGCACTGGTCAGTCTGTGCACTGGGATGTTTTACTGCTCTCACAAGAAAGTTGTGGAAAACATCCCTTACTCTATATTAAAAATGAACACCTACTGCTAAGCTGAGAACTGCCAGAGAGAAAAGCTCACCCAGAAGCAGGTAATTTCTATGCCAACTTTTTCCATTCTGTCCTGTTTCCAAATAGGCAAATCCTTTCTTTACAACATAAGTGCTCTGAGACACACTTCACCTAAGTCTGTGTCTCCTGTGAGCACAGTCCTATCTTGTGTTCTGTAGCACTGGCCCATAACTCAGCACATCCTTGTAACGCTTCAGAAATCAGTATGTCACCGAGAGTCTCAAAAGAAAGCAAATACCAGCATAATAAGACTTTTACGCAATGTTTTGATGTTCCCCTTAAGACTATCATACAAGATTAAAAAGCTGACTAAAACCCATGAAAGTATCAACAAGTATCTGTACTAGTAAAGGAAAAGTATGTTATAGCAATCTAGAGCTTTGCTAGGAAAGCCAGGGTGGCCACTTCCCCTGCCTCCACCCTCCCTTCCAAATACTTCTGTCAAGTAGTAGTCAAAGACAAATAAAAATCTGAGTTAGAACCAAACTAGTGTTTCAACTCAACTAGAACTCTGTCTTTGAACTTACAGGGTGTGCATCATTTAGTTCACATAATAGGAGACTGTGTGGGAAGAACATGAAATGCAAGAACATCATGGGAAGGACTGGAGTCACAAATGACATGGCTCCTCCCTGAAACCCATCTGGAAAGTCTGAGTTACTGCTGGGTATCACCAGTTAGTTACATTCAGTCAAATTTCAGCAACATCTGATTTATTCCAAATACCACAAGTTACATCAACTAATGAAAGTTATCTTGCTTGAGCATGTCTTTTTCTAAGCATGCATTTTATAAGAAGTACATTTTTGAAATTCCCAATTTTTGATGCATCTTTTTTAATAAGATGATGAAATAAGTATTTCAGACCCGGCCAGCTCCCTTAGTTACACCAAATTCTACTGCTGAGACCTTAAACTTATTACAGTCTCAGTAAAACCCTCACTAAACTTCATGGAACCACTTTATACAGATACAGCAAGTTTGCTATAATTTTTACATTATATAATTTATTTTTCCTTGATTTTCAGGTACCTTTCATGAACAGTCAACTCACAAAGTAAGTTTACTCTACAAAACACAGCAATGCATTCTCCTGTGCCAAAGCATTCATATTCTATAATTCAGTTTTCCCAGTAAAATGGTTAGCAATATTTGATAACCCTGGATCTGTTGAAAAAGCTTTGGGAGAGCATCATCATGCTCTCCTCCTTTCATAAAGATAATAATCTAAGGACTGTCCTTCCATTTGCGGCATTTTCCTTTGCTTTCTTTCAAGAAGTGTTGCTAAGGAAACAGACTCTCATCTACCATTAGGTCCAAGGGTCTAGCAAGGTTTTTCTCAGAAGTAACAGACCAACAATTATAAAACCAGTATTTTTTGTTTTAGTTTTATTTGTTTTTAAATAAAGAAAAAAATTAAGGCAGAATTATTACATTCTCAACACATGCAATATGCAAAAAACATATATTCCCTAGGGCATGCTCCTCTCTTCTAAACAAGATTTTCCTTTCATAATAAAATAAGGAAAAGCATTTAACCAATCATTAAAGCAAAAATTTGGGGTTTTTTTCCACTTAAAGAGCCAGTATGGTATTTAGCTTTGCCCTTTGAGAAGAGGCAGCAGATAGTTCTGTTAAACAAGAATTCCCTGAAATAATGACCTGGCACTGTGTGCACAAAATCATTACAGATCTATTTACTGAACTGACTCACACAGAGTAACTAAGCCTGGCTCAATAAATTCAAATTTATATACTTCATTTAGACTTTCTGGTATTGTGGGTATACACCACAAACCACTTTGCTAATAAACATATATTCCACTAGAACAGATCTTAGGATTTTCTTAAAATAAAGTGTTTGTTATCTGTAAAGTCAGTGTCTACAAGCAGAATCAAAGCAATTAGCTTTTATTGGCTTACATAAAATTTAAAATATGAACAGCTTTAAGTTTTAGTAAAGTCTCATCTATATACAGATGATGTGGCAGGCAAAGCATGAGCCAGTAAAAAACGTCTATATGTTACAGTAATTTTGCCTCAGTTTCAGTAGAAGTAATCAGTAAATACTTAAAAGATCACAGTGCTAATACCTTAATTTTATATTTTAATAAAAGCATTTTTGAAAACAAAAAGAGGTTCTAAGACACAATATTATTAATACCTCTAGAGGTCAATTCCATCATAAACATATACACATCCATAGACATGTTCTAATTTGTAAAGTGAAGTTGAATGCTGAACTGCCTTAATATACTTCAGCCCAGTTCTGACTCAGAACACATATGTGCTGTATAGTATATGCTATATATGAATATACATGTGTATATAATAAATGAGTTCGGTACTTATGTATTTCTAAATATCTTTCAAACACAGCTTTGGCTCAGATACCTCTTTCTTTTGCTAAGGAGTTTTAGTGACACAAAACTGCTAGGAAATGATGAAAATAAACCCCTCTCTCTGCTGTTGCCTGGCAGGTGAGCAGGACCCGCCTTCTTTTGGGCACTGGGGGATGCCCATGTCACAGCAACCTTATCAACTACCAATCCAAGGGTGCCTAAGTCAGTAGAACGGCAGCCCTGCAACTTCTTCAACACCCCTGAACTCTCCTTGGGCCAGGGAGCCCCTACCCTGGAAGGAAAAGCACTCAGTACACCCTCTTAAGCATCAGTTTGGCACCCCACTTCCTACCTCCCCAGGAATGTAGGATGCTCTGAAATCACTCCTACAGAACCTTGTAACTCAGTAAGGGAATATGATGGTATAACACAGTTCTTTACTCTGGAGATGTTTAGCCTGGAGAAGAAGAGGCTCAGGGGAGACCCTTCTGCTCTCTACCTGCAAGGAGGCTGTAGCCAGGTGGGGTTCAGCCTCTTCTCCCAAACAGCAAGCCATAGGACAAGAAAAAATGGCCTCAAGTTGCACCAGGGGCTATTTGGAAATATTTCTTCATCAAAAGGGTTGTCAAGCATTGAAACAGGCTGCCCAGGCAAGTGGTGAAGTCCCCAACCCCAGAGGGATTCAGAAGCCATGTAGATGTGGCACTTGGAGACATGGTTGAGTGGTGGGCTTGGCAGTGCTGAGTTAATGGTTGGACTTGATGACCTTGAAAGTCTTTTTTGATGGAAAAAATTCTGTGATTCAATGTGAAAGACAAGTATCTGAGGAGTCCCAGCTGCCTACAGTCTTACTGGTTCAATAAGCTTTGACAGCATGTGGGGCATCTTGATTCTTAAAACTTAGTGGATTTTATAGGTTGAATGTCTCCTAAAAATTTTACCCTGCATGACTGCAATTTGCTGTTAAGCGGAGGTAGGCATTACACATTCCAGAGGGTTATTGCCACTGGCTTCCCACATGCTCTGTGGTACACAGTTGTTGTCTGTCCACTCAACTGGACACAGAACCATGTCACCCCTAGGGCCCTAAGCACCTCTTCTCACTTGGAGATCTGTGCCCTCTACCTCAATAAGGCAACCCTGAGAACCCTGAGACAACCTGGAGAACTCAGAGGTGACCAGCAGACATCCACTTTTCACAGACATGTACAAATGGAAAGGAAGCTTCCTGATATTAAAAACAATATTAAACATAGAAGAACAGCATAACCCTGCTGAGTTCAGACTGTCACGAACCTACACTGCTCTCTGCAGAGTTTAATTTCAAGCATGATAATGCAAGCTTCCTCTCACAATTAATTTTCAGGTGTTTTTCCACTGGTGACCAGTGTATTAGCAGAATTAAAAAAAAGCTGACTTTCAGCAGTGGTCTACTACAAATCAAAGCCAAAAGTAAGACAGTCTGCAAAGTATTATCAGTGGGCAACACAGAAACAACAATATGATCTGAAATATTAAATGAAATATTATTTGCACAAATTAATTCATACAGTTTCTGTCAATAGTGAAGGTCACAACAACAGTCAAAAACATGTAATTCCCCCAACTCTGAAGTTCAAAAAATTGCAGTCAGATAGATGAGTATGCTTTGCCCTGGATCAATGGTAATGGCTATCTACACCCATAGCAACGCTGCCTGGTGGTAAAGGTTTTGGGAAGTTAGTACTGACATGTGGGACTGATTACAGGGTTAGAGTAGTAAACTCAACTGAACATATGAAGAAAGTTATCCTGTCTGCACAAATACTTGCCACTAGTCTTTAGCTTGCCATACTGCTGTCTTACAGTTGTATGGTAAACTTCGGAACAGGAGGAAAGAGTTAGTATTTTTCACAGAGAGAGCAGGCAATATTGCAGCAACAAGGACTAAGACTCTTGAAATTGCTGACAAAGACAGAGCAGTACTTGATGCCAGCAGTAGCCAAATCCTCATATGGAATGTACACTCAAATTCAGTTATGAGAAAGTTGGGTTGTAGGTTTCATTTCCTTCCATCTTGTGCTTCTCATGCCAAGCTTCTCTCAGTTTCCTTTTCTTGATCAACCACATCTAGGCTGAGTGTCTGACAGCAGTCTCATTTCCCTCAGGTGGAATGGTAAGTAGAACACACAACAGAAAGACTGATTACATCATACAGTCAGTAGAGTAGCCTATGCTAGTTAATGGGAAGTGGGTTACATATTATTTTAAAATTTAAACCCAGTTTTCAGCCATTAGGTTAATACACTTAAGCCTTGGTGTCCCCTAATTTTTCTTCACTACTTTCTTCTGGGACAGCAGACTCTGCCACGTAATACCACCCTTTACCTGCCTGTTCTCTACTATTGCCCTCCCCAGACGCATATTCCAGCTTTGAAGGGCTAAACCAAAACAAAGTTAAAAATTTATGCACCTACACTTTTACACAGGCATCAAATAGTATTTCAAATTCTATGAAATAGGTTAAAAAAACCCCTAAAATATAGAATGAAACCATTTTGTTCAGTACATCAAGTGTATAAAAGCAGGAGTTTAAAACTTCAGTGCCAAAACCTAAGTCTTACTGCTGTACAGAATACATGAAAAAGTAATTTATCAACCTGTTATGAAATTCTGTGGTAACCTGCTTCCAAGTTCAGAGTATTTTCTTGAAGGAGCTGTAAAACATAAGGTATTTTTCATAATCTGGATTGGTTTATTTTTATGCATTCAGGTGGGATATGCAATTAACACATTCATTCTAAAATGCAATATTCAACACTGTAGAACATTTGGACATGGTTTACTTCCTAGTAAAATGAAATAGCAATCACCAAGTCTGAATCTCTCTCTTCATAAAGTTCTGCAGAAGATTTTAATAATACACATGCTTTCCCCTCTGTTTCACTGATACAACTGCAGAGAAAATTGAATTTAACATGTAGATTTCATTAGGAGTGCAGTAATAGCTTTTTTAACTATGGGTATTCTCATCCCCCCTCACAACTTAGGCAGATGCATCCAATTAATGATGAATCATTCCACACAAATTTCCTGTTTAGAACATACTGGCAATATCAGCATGACAACCTACAGAGCTCAAAATGGTCACAGATCACCATTTTGTTTACAGACCTGAAAAAGTGTAGGGTGGGGGTGTCCCAAAAACCAAATTGTTCACTCCAGATTCCTAGATGAACTATCATTATGGTACTTCAAGGGAACTACACTACTGTATGCAGATAGAGATGTGTATGCTACACATTGGATACAATATACAGCTAGAGATCACCACTAGAAATTGATGATCCTAAGGACTATTCAGCATATTTGCAATAAAATTATGTGTGAAGGGAATTGTGGATATTTTGATTGCTAAGCACCAGGGCATTTAAAAACAGCTGTTCTTTTTGTACCATTTTACTGACTGAAAGCTGGGCCACAATTCCACAGAAGGTGGAAAGAGAACCTGTTTCAGAAGGTGTTGAAAAGGATAAGAATGAACTAGACAAACTAGACAAACCACCTGGTTTGGTTAATCCATGTTGTATCTTCAAAATAACTAAAGAAAAGTGTCTTCCAGTGTCGAAGGAAAATAAAGTCAGCAGAATATCTGACTGTATCCTCAACTGAAAGTTTTGCTCAAGTTCCACTTTCTGCAGTAGAGCCTATTCTCATTCTACCTACTGTGTTGATTAATTTCTGCTTTCCCTGACAAAGTTCTTCCCTTTCAGGAACTGTCATGTCTTCTGCAGAAGCCTATTGCCCACACAGTGCTGAAGCAGGCTATAATGTCCCAGTTTCGGACCCTCTTAGGGATGCCTGTCGAGCTCCAAGCTCTCAAAGCCCATGGACATTTCAAAGGTGCTTCTTTTGCTCCTCAAATGCTCTTGACTGGAAGGCCTATAGTTGAAAAGACTGACCCCAAGAAGGAAACTGATCCCAGGTAAACCTCTTTTTCATTTTTTATATAATGACTGATAGAAGGGAACATCTTTTTTGTGCTTTCTGATATGAACTTTACATTTGAGGTTTGGTTGTTATTTAAAAAAAAAAAAGACCAAAAACCAATCTGGAAACATTTTAGGTACCAAAAACATAAAAAAGATTTACCATAAAAGGTAACAAAATCCAATATACCACTAAATGTTTTTATTTTAAAACAACTTATGTGCTTATAAAGATTTTTTTTAAAAAAAGGTTGGTATATAGTTCCATTTTCCCCATCTTGAAAATTACTGAACTATCTATCCTCTGAATAGCCTAGTATAAACTGCCACAGCACGTGGCCATCCTGTAAATACTGCACTGAAATTATTTCAGTTCCCTTTAATTTTCATCACTTTTCATGTATTTTGACTTCGGTTTTCAGAGTCAGAATGCAGTGATAGTTTTAAAGGTTAAGAGTACAGCCCTGTAACTCGTGAGAATGGAAAAATCTACAAGTAACAGAAATTATTTTCTTGAACTATCACCTTATTCCTAGCCTTAGGGGGAAATTTTCTGTACAAGCTCATTGTTTTTAATCAGGCACTCTAAAGCACACACCTAAATGAAACACTCTCCAGTGCAGGGGGCAAGTTCATTTTTCATTCAGTCTGTCTCACTAATGGTTAAGATTTTAAGCTTTTTAACCCTCAACAAAGAAATTGTTTTGTATTTTATTAAAAGCTTCTTCTCATTGACCATTTTGAATGCTGAGGTTTTAAAGGACTCAAGCAGAAACATTCCAGAGTGCATAATAAATAAACTGAACACAATAATGGTTACTAGGTCTTTCAGAAGTCTGTAAGGACTCCAGGAGATGAGCAGTTGATCTTCTTCAAACTGAGCAGAGAAGCATGAAATGAACTTCAGGCTGCAGCTAACTAGGGAGACATGTAAGAAAGAACATGTCTCATTCTAATATTACTTAATGCCAGAATGGACAAGGCATTTTAACAGCAAAGAGGAAGGTCCTGTAATGGACAAAAGTCTCAAATCTAAAGTGATCTGGAAGCACTAATTATTTTAAGTGATGACAATTTTAGACGTCTACACATGCCAGAATACAGCTTCTATTTTAAAGCACAATAAAGTCTATTGGAACTGAGAAGAACAAAATTCCAGTGATTCTTTAGAGAATAAACTTAAGAAAATTCTTAGAAAAAAAACAAGTAGAAAGCTTGCTACTAGCTCTAGTGATAAACTTATTAGTTTTCATTCTATGCAAAGAAAATGGAACAATATTAAGGTGAATGAATTTAAGTGTAGATCAAAACATGAAGGATTATGCTGCCAGGGAGTGAAAGATTATCATCACTTACCTCCCTCATCCAGAAGCTTCCCACTCAGGGGCTGGGATGTATCTGAAGAGTAACATGTAATGGAAATTTGTAGCATTAAATTAACTGCAGCTGATTGGAAGCACCTGATGGAGAAGAGGTGAGAATACCTGCTGTTTTAGAAGCGTGAATAGGATAATCCCCAAATCTGACTTTCTGGTCTTCTGCCCTGACATTAACTACTAAGGTTAATATTCATCTGAACACTGGAAAAATACTGTAATAATCAGTTACAGTAAGCTACTGGAGAGTAGTTTCCAGACCAATAAAAAGAGAATAGGCTCAACTTATGGTTTTTAACTGGAAGTATGGCCTCACGACACCAGCAGTCAAATATCCAGGCAATACACTTAGCATCAAAAGGAGACACAGTATTTCACTGACCTGTACAGTGACACAGCCAAAAAACCCAAACAAACCGAAGCACACCTATCACCTCCTCAATGGACTACTTAAGTATGTAAAGTCAAGGCTACAGAAAACCAATTCTTACCTAGTAAGTGTGTACTCCCTGAGTCCTGAATGCAGGTTCATGGCGGAAAAAGTACCTATGCATCCACGCAATCGTTTATCTCGACCGATCTTCCACGTTACAAACAGTGGGCTGTGTTAGGGAGGAAAAGAGAGACGTGATCACAGGAGCAATTTTGACGGTGTGAAATCTCAGTTAACAGTGCCCCTCCATTTCAGGCAACAAATCTCTAAAATAACTGTATCTGATCAGGCCATAGCAGTTAGAAATGTCCTTTGCAATTCTTTGGACTCTTCTAGAAACATTGTTCATCTGATATAATAGAAAATAAGATTACTGGAATAGTTTAGGGACAGAATGAAACCGCTTGGTAACAGATCCAATATGCTCAGCGTACCTTACTGTTAACCCATTAACCCTCTTCTGTGAATGGGAACCCCCCTCCCTCTGAACATGAATACTTTAGTCCTTAACACTGCTGGCTAGAAACAGGAATCCATGGAAGACAACAAAATTTAGGAACACTCTCTAAACTTAAAGAGCCATCAGAGGAAAGGATATTTTCTTCATGAAGTTAGCATTTAAAAATCTCAAAAATAATCAAAATTGGAGCAAAATCTCTAAGTTGAACACATGAGCATGACAGTTACAAAGAAATACTAAGAACCAAACAATCCATACACTAAATTAATCAGAAAGAGGCAAACCATACATCTCTTGGGGACCAAACCTTTCCTTGCAGTTCTAGAGCATTGCATCAATCAATACGCAGGCAACAGAAAATGACAGTAAATTGAATTTCTCAAGGGAGTTGCATGGCTCCTGGATAACAATCCTAACGAAGATTTCTAATACTGAGATGAACAGGGATGTTTTGAGAAGACAAGCATGTAAAATTTACTCTTTTTCTAGAAAGGTGACAAACCAAAGTGCATTACATAGAGAACAGTGCATTTAATTACACAAGCATATCAGTCATAGCACAACTGCACAGTGTAACAGAGATGGGTGTAACTGTACTGGGGGTAGATACACAGGGATGGGTGCAGTTTGGAACTCTCAAGGAACAGTCCGTATCCCTTTTCTCCTTCCACACCATTTGCTTTTTGCCTGGTGTGGCACAAGATACTGTGATGTTAGAAAAGGATATGCCTCAGTCTGCAGCACTAACACAGCAGCACCCAGTCCCTCTCCTAACTTGCTAAAACCTGTTATCACCTGCTGGTACAGCCACTTCCTCCTTACTTGATTGATCTGGACAAGTTCCCTTCTTTCAGTGATGATGAATAAAAGAGGAAGCTGAAGTCATCGTTTTCTTTTGGATTTCCTTTTCTTTTTTACTGCTGCCTCCTCTCCCTTTTTTAAAGTTGTTTAATAAATACTGAAAAGCATAAAGCCAGAAGGGCCCATTACTAAACATTTAATAAAACATGAGTTATTGCACTATTTTCTATTCAGATCAACAAGTGGCATTCTAATACATTTGGAAGAATTGCCCTTAATGGCACCAACAAAACCTTTAGATGGCAATGGCTGAAACCACTCTCTCCCCTTGAACAGAAATGAGCATGAGTAAGACTCAAAATGAACTTCAGGATTATTCTCTTGACCTTTATCTTTGGATTATGAGATTTATTACCTGTAATACACTTAGGGGAGGGCTGTAATTCAGGGAAACATATACACATTTATGTTCCTGTCAAAACTGAATTCCTTCTAAGATGCATCATTACTGCTACTTTAAAAGGTCAAGAGAAGACCAGAGAACTTCACTGAATGTTAAATAGTACTGAAAGAGTTGCATGCACTTTGAAGGTCCTTATCAATGAGTACCAAGAGAAGTTACATATATATATTTTTGTGCTAGTGCTAAGTAGGAGTATAAACATACTGTTCAGAGTGAGTTCAGTAAACGAACCACCACTGGTAGTCATTATTACCATACAACACAAAGTCTGACTAAAGATGTTTTTCCAACCTTTCAACTTCTGTATTGCTTCCCAGGAGTTACTAAAGGTATGAGGTTGTCTACACAGGAAATCTAAGTCTACTGAACAGAATTACTCAATTACCATCACAGATATCTTCAAAATGTAATATGGACCACAGGTTCAGAACAGTCAGTGACCCAAGAGGATTCTAACTGTTAAGATTCAAGAAATACAGCTGAAAGAGACCTTCAGGGGTCGTGCTATTGTAAGGAATAATTATATAATTCTGTTCATAAATGATCCATATTCTACTTTTAGAAGTAGAAATAATGGAGACAAAATGCGCAAAATGAAAAATTTGAAGGCTGCCTCAAAACCCTGCTGAAGTTCAGAACCCCTGGAAACATTGTGATTTCCTGCCAAAATGTTTTCCCAGCCAGCTTGTACCTAGCTATTCTTGTGCCAACATTGTCCTTTAGTTTAAATACTTCTTTCCTTTCCTGGTTATTATTCCCCAAAGTATTTATAGAAATAATTCACATGCCTCTCCAGACTTCACTTTGCTGAGCTGAGTGCGTTGTGCTCATTCAGTTTCCTCCCAAAGGCAACCTTTCCATTCTGACCATCACATCTCTTCTCTATCCTTTTTTCCAGTTTAAATTTGCTTTCCTGAACATCCATGTTTGGAACCACAGACAGAATTTCAGAGGAGGGTCTTGCACCTGAACTGATCCTTCCATCTCTGAACTAGCTGCTCAACACTGACTGCTACATTTTAGTACTAACTCTTACAGCCCAATATGAAGTCGCATTTCTGGTCTTACACTAAACAAAGACCATAGAAAACATGCTCATAGAAGCTAGACAAGCTATGGAGAGAAAAGGATATTTTTCTTACTAGTGATGTTATTTTGCTTTTTATTGGTATCCTTGTTTTCAGATGCTACCTTTCTTCCTCAAGCCTGCAATTATTTTCTTGTGTTTTAAAGCCAATAACCCACATTGACTTGCTATCTGACATAACTGCAAATCTAAAGCATCAACTCCACAGATATTGATGTCAAAAACAACTAAGTAAAATGGTTCGTTTTTAACTTGAAAGAAACCCTTTTTTTCATCTGTTACCTGTTTGTCTTAAAATAAAAACAAGGAGTTTTTTGAGCAACAGATTGTTAGACCTAAAAATCTTCAGTAAAAAGCAGGAAAAATGGCAGATGCTTGGAGTGCTTGTCATCCAATGATGTACAGCAAGGATATGCATAGCATACTGGAGATTGGTCTTCTTTTTGCCTAAGGATGTTTGTGACCCCACATCCCACAAGAATCAAAGAGAATACTGGGTGGAGTGCTCTCACCTTTCTGGCTGGTTCCCTCCCGATGCAGTCAGAAAGCTGCAGATGTTATTGTTGTTTGCTAGTTTTAAAAAACAAAAATCACAAAACCAGACTGTGCACTTCCCTGGGAGGTGCTCTAATAATCAGCTTCAAGCAGTTCCCTCACTTAGTTTAGGATGAAGCATAAAAGCAGAACAGCTCCAAACTCGGGAGTGAGCTGGCTTGAACCAACAGACTCAGATTGTTCAGCTTCTCTTTGTGGCACCAGGAACCTCTAACATATGCTGCTGACAGTGTTAGCAGGAGTGCTGCAGAGCACCCCTAAGTATCAGTAGCTGAAAGATGGTGGAAGATGTTTCAAACCATACAGGAATGGAAGAAGAGATCAAATCCAGACCCTCTGTACACATGACAGTTCTTCTTTCATAAGAGTCTAAATTGATTTTTTTTGTTTGAGAGCCAGACACTGAAAAACTATTTCTATCCAAAACTATTTACAGGTGCCACAGCAAATTCACAAGCAACCTGAAGACTATAAACTCACCATCCAGACATTGCTTAATATTTATTGAGAAGTCTTGCCCAGCTCTAATTTAAATAGCAGGAACTGTTTCAGTTATTTGCTATAGAGGTTGTCAGGCACTACACCATGAAATCCAGCTGATCATGTATATTGTTTTTCCCTTTCACTTGCAAACAGTAAGAGTTTAAACTGATATTACTTCCTTATAGACAACTGCAGTCATCAAAAGGGGCATACCTACATAATCTGACTCCTTGTCAGATTCTGAAATACATGCATGTATCCAACACCCTGAACAGACTTTAAAGGCAAGCCAGGAAATGTGTGGCTGAAGCCCAGTTGCTTGGGTCACCCGATCAGTGCTGCCCATGTCACACACTCCAGCTACTATTACACCCTTTTCATTAATGAAAAAACTAGGACACTGCTGTACTTTACTTGAGCATTAATCTGTAACAACTCCTGGAAAACTGAAACAATTCACATGCAAGCCACAATATATAAACCTATCTAAACATTAAAAGCAAGTATCAGAATAGTCTTATACATCGCACTTTAAAAGTTTGCTTAGGGCATTGGTAATTTTTCACAACCAAAATTGCCTAAATCAATTACTGACCTGTTGCTATACATTACTGAAAATATTTAGACTGAAAGCAGAAGTCTGCAAGCTATTTTAGCAATCAGTCAGCTATCACAGTTAAGAGTCATCATGCCAATAACTTACACTGACATCATGCAGAATGCACTGTTAAAAATATCTTCTTTCAATATAAAGCAGCACTGGATACAAGCTGCCTCTTATTTACCAAAAAAGTGAAGGGATTCTTTAAGTTCGGGTGTGGGAGAGAAAGCAAGAACTATGAATAAATTGGTCTTGTCCTGATACCACCAGTATGAAAAGTTCATCTTCCCTGTTAGGGATATGGAGAAAAAGAAAGGGGGGGGAATGTGACAAGAACAGTGGAAAGAAAGGGTAACAGATGAAGAATATTTCTCTACTTTTATTAAAGATGAGTGAGAAATGTTTTTATTTCATTTGAAGACTTCCAAGTAATAAAAAAACTTAGAGGATTGTGAAGTGAAAAGGATTAAACTTGATGAACTGGAAGGTAAAATGATATTCAGACAGACATTTTTATTATAGTTATTTAACCACTACCTTCTATAACCAGAGAAGGTAAGAAAGCCTCTACAGGCCTCATGTTATTTGACACCCAGAGCAGTAGGATCTGACACTTTGAAAAGCTGCACGCTCACCCCTTTGAAAGGCCAGAGTGCTTCCCCTTTGGCTCTGAGGATCTCCAAGCTCTCATGTGTCCAGGAAGCACTCTGAGCACACAAACTGGCACTGCCCAGCATTTTCCTTTTGTTTCACACAAGAGAACGAGCCATTGCTCCCCAGTTCCAGAAATTTTAAGATTTATATTTTTTAACATAAAATTAACCTATCTTATTTGTGATCATGCTACACCCTCTAATAACACTGAACCTTCACACATCACTGTTTCCAACTAAAAAAAAGCATCTGGAGGAAAAGGAATTCAAGTTTGTCACTGAACAGTCTGCTGCGACTCCTCCCAGGTGCAGTGCCAGCCCTGTCCAGAAGCACAGAGAGCAGCCTCCCTTCCACAACTGATGCACTCAACTCCAGCGCTCTCCAGGCTGGGCCATTTCCAGCTGTCACAATTCCTTGGGCTGTCTCATTACTCGATATAAGAGAATACAGCTCAGGAGTGAAGGAAGCAGCACACACCCCTCAACAGCTTTATCAAGGGCACCTGCACAGACCTCTGAGGCACAGGAGCAGGGCAGGTACACTGGAAGTACCTGGTTTGTGATGAAAGGGGAAACCTAGTGCATAAAATTACAGAGCTGGTCAACAACCACAAAAGAAGTCTGGCGTCTTTCTCAAAGTCATCATGCAAGCGTACAATGTGGGTCAAGGACATTTTAAGTCACCAGATGTTTTCCAGAAAAAGTCTAGTAAGACACAAGAAAGTCAAGACAGGAGTTCATGAATCTCCAAAGGAGAATAAGGGAGAACAGCAATAGCCCTCCATCCACATTTACAAAGACAGAATTTGGTAAATGTAGTCAATTAATACATAAAGTTTTCTGGAAGCCAAGAGAAACAACAAAAAGAAGTAGTCAGTAGCTTCTCACAGGAGCTCCAAGTTCCTTCCTCAAAGGAAAATGGCACAAGTGTGTGAAGATGACAACCAAAGCAATTTGTCCACCTGGAAAAACTGGAGAAGACAGAAAAACAGCAAAGCACAAGAAGAGGTACAAAAAAGACAATCAATTTGCAACATATGAATATAAACGAGTATAAAAGAAAAACCCTCACTCTTCTCATAAAATCATTTATAAGAAAAAGAAAGACAAGGAAATTGTTTGCCTGCTACTTAGCTCAGAGAATTAGGGGAACATCTGGCAACAGAAGATGCTAAGAAACCCACATTGTAAGATGTTCAATTGAAGAAAGTCCTAAGAGTAAGAAACATTAAGTGTTGGGATTGACTCCCTTGGAGGATGTACAGTTGCCATCACCAGTGTATTCTCAAAAGCCTCCAAAAACAGGCCACTGTCAGGAATGCTGTAAATATATTTGATTCCATCCTTTAACAAGAGAAAAGATAAAATGGCCTCCTGATGTTCACTGCAGCCTCCTTTTCTGATTTTTTATGATGCAAGATAAGAGAACAAAGGGAAAATTCACACATGAAACTGTGTATAAAGCTGTAGGAGAGAACTGTCATTACAAACCCCCACGGTCAAAACCCAAAAAAACCCAAAAAACCCACATTCATATTATACTTCTGTATGTTTCCTTCTAATGTAGTAGTATTACAGAATTGAGGAGAGAAAGAAAGACATGCAATATTAACCATATTTTAAGGATCAGAAAACATTATTTATTGCTTCAAGGAACAGACGACTGAGTGGCTTCCTTGAGGTTCAAGGTTCTTTTCAACACTTTCTGAATCCAGAATAAAACCCAGTTTCTTCATCTCAAGTTCACAATGAATTCTAAAGCAAAAATTTAGAGAAGACCATACATTATATTTTTCCTGTTCTGAAAGCCAATATAAAAAGTCTTTTCGGCTAGTTGCAAACAAATAGTTGTTTTTTTTCATTACAGTGCCACTTAACACATATTTTGACATTCTGTTAACAGCACAATTTACTTGACTAGTTTTACACAAGCAAAAAAAGAATTATCTACCTAGTCTGAAATCCATTCCCCAGCCTGTGTAAAATCACATAAGAAATCTCAACTTTCTAGGATAATGACACCATCCAACAAAATCCATAAAGACTGGAGCATGTAAAGCATAGATTTCCCCAAAAGTTATTCCATAACTTTCTTCTTCCATGTGGGAAACATGCTAAGCTTCTTAAAAACAGTCTGTACTGCACTACTCCTTCAATATGTTTAGTCAACAAAGAAGGTTCATTACTGCCAATATATGGTGATCCAAACACAATCACAACCTACTGGCTTCAGAAGCCAGAAGAAAGAGCTGCAATTTTTGAATTTAAAATACTATACAATCACTGAAAATGTTATTAATTACTTCTGAGGGTACAGCATATTCTTTCAGTCATTCTCAGGACTAAATGAGCAACTCTTCCAAGTGCTGTATTTCAGAAATCAACGTTTAGAAACTGATTTCTTTAGGCATATAAACCACTCAGTATATTCAGTGATTTTCCCAAAACGATCATGTGCCCTAGAGAGATCAGTCTCAAACCTGAGCTGCTAGGTGTGAATTTGTGAGCAAGTTCTGCTTATCTAAGCAGCTAATCTTAAGGAAGGTCGGAAAGCAGCTACTATTTTAAGAATATCTAGTTTAAACAAGAGCATAATCAGGGTTAAAAATAAAAGGACTGATGCCTGGTAGGTCATTTTCTAAAGTGAACCTACAACACCTTAATGAAGGTTGCATTCAAAATTTATTTAAAAAAAGGACATAAATTCACAAATACAGCCAGACAATATGTCTGTTCCTTCAGCTGCAGCATCAGAACTGCTATTCTTGTACACTCTATTACACGAGCTCAGACAATATGGGCAGCATTCTGGGAAAGAGAAGGTACAACTAACAATTTATAAGGGGACAACAAGAAATTTTAGTTGTGCCCAGACTGGATGCTTAGTCAGAAATGACCGACAAAACATCAAAACAAATGACAGAAGTCATTACTTTGCGCCTTCTCCCTTTAATTCTCACAAGAAAATCCCTCAAGTTCATGAAACAAATTGAGTTTCTATGACATATGTTCCTAAGTTTGCTGTTCAGTTTGCTAAAATAAATATTTACATGTAACAAAACCCAGAATGCCTCAGAAATCACAGACGTTGGTTATGTATAGCTTATTAAGCATTGCTAAAAAAAGTTTGAATGTCTACAATTCCTCAGACTGCACTTTCAAGAAACAATCTTCAAAATCATAACATTCTCCATAGTGGTATTTCTCAGTGCAGTACAGTTGAAAAGTAAGAGCACTTAAGTGTGCAGCCCTACAGGCCATAATGCACCTGGAAATTCCTCAGGATGGCACCTTCCTTACAGGTGAACTAATTACTCACTTCATTGCTCAGTTACTGATGAATCTTTAGGCCTATATATCTTGTTTTAAGGTGAAACACGTGAATTGTCCTCTGAAATGGAATGTTTCTTCCCCAAATCCCCAACATTATAACTTCAACTGGGTATAAATTGAGTTTGTGCAAGGGACTGATGCGTCACACAGCTGAGTATGCTCACACTAACCAAGAAGACCTACCAGTCCATCATCTCAGACTGCTAACCATGAGAACTTACCAGTTCATCATCTCAGACTAACCAAGAGGACCTACCAGTTCATCAACTCAGACTGCTTCAAATTACAGCACTTCAACAATGTTCCAACCACAGCTCTTGTCTACCACAAACTCCAAGATCATCAATCTGTTTCATACCTCAGTCAGCAGGTATCAGGTTTATACACCTGGATAGGTACTAAATCATTAACTGAAGTCATCTAGAATTGACTATCTTTAGAGCATCAAAGCCTACAGCTGTACTTTAGTCACTAAAGTCATTTGTATCTCCTAGATACTAAGTTAAAGTAAGTATCCAACGGAGATCCTCCGCAGCTAGGCCAAATGGGGTACAGACATGGCTGTGTTATTTACTTGAGAAGTTTTTTTTTTTATTTTAATTAAAAAAAAAAAAAGCCTTAAAAATATTTCTAACCCATACAGCTGTGAAGAAAGCTTTCCAAGTATGACCCAAGCATTAGTCAATGCAGTATCACAAGGTTATTCCAGCACATTGGCTGCTGATGTTAGCAACAGTAAGGCTAGTACAGTCTTTATGTTTACTATTTCTTGTCAGAATCATCCATGCTACAGGGAAACCATTAGTCATTTCAAATTGAAAATACTCTTTGCAATGATGAAGAATAGTGGCACGAAGCCAGCACCCACACAAAAGAGAGAAGGGAGAACATGATTAGGGAGTAGATAAGAGGAATCAAAAAGCAAGGAAGAATAAAATGGAAAATTCACTGCTCCTCAGAAGTCTATAGAAGTGAAGGAACTGTGGGAAAAGAGAAGAGTTTTTCACCTTCCCCTGAATGTCAAGTAGAACATGTCTCTTATTTTAAGAATAAAAGCTAACAATGTAGAATAGAACTACCAGAATGGGACAAGGGGTTACAGCCTCTTTACAACACAGCACTTGCAATGCCAAGGCTCCTCACCAGTACTATCACAGTACTTCCTGTGATCATGCACACCATGATCCCTTGTTCTTTCATATTTACCTCTGACTAGGCAGTTTAGCCTTCTATCTTGTAAAGTTCTGCTAATCCTATCCAAGTCCTGACCAGCAGGGGAAACACACAGAAACCTGCTCCTCAAAACCAACCAACTATCTCTATTTCAATACCAAAAAATTAGAAGACAATAATTAATCAGCTTTGCTTTTTTAAAAGGCTTATTGTTCCACACATATTCTTTTCATTAAAGGTGCCCACAAGTCTCTCAGCACAGGTCTGGAGCAATGCAGCTTCAAGACAGACATCTCTTGACTAGTTCCAGGCGAGCATGTTTATCTGAGCAGTGCAGTGCCATATGTGTGAGAGCAGATAGGATGGCTCTGCACTCGGCCGAGATGTTCTGGCTCTTGTTAAGCACTAGATCAGGAATTGCTGAAGTGTACACTGTTCTGTAACAAAGCCATAAACATGTAACATTCCTCTGATGAGCATTATCACCCTCACACAATTTGAGTTGTGACAAGGTATTACAGAATAAGCATGTACTCCTGCCTCCATCACACTCTGAACTCATTACATTTCAAAATTCAATCTTCTGCTCATTGTGCTCATTTCTGTATTTCATGTATTTTTAGGCTTTCTTTCCCTTCTCCCACTCCTTCCAGCTCCTTTTCCATTTCTGTCCTCCTTCCATCTTTTTCATACTTAAATCTCCCTTTGCAACCAGCTTTTAAAAAGGAGGGGAAGAAATAATGTAATACTCAAGTTATTGCATTCCACTTGAGCATTACAAGTCAGGGAGAAAGTCCTCAACCCTCACTAAATTAAGTCTCTATTTGTTTCATAAATTCCAGAGCCTTCATTTTGATTAAAAATTCTGTAGCATTCAGCATGTTCCAAAAAAATCAGCAAAAAGTTATGAGAAAGTGGGTTTCAAATTTTGAAATGCAGACTTTAAGGTTCCTTGGAACTTCTCTTATCAAAGTAATACTTCACCTTTCAAGATAGTTCACATGCTTATTAAACACATCCAGGGAAAGGACTGTAACACTAGATAAAATTCTGCTCTAGTGTCAAAAGCATCCAAGAACAAGTGTCACCATATTCTAGGTTATTATGGCACCATAATTTGCAATATTTAATAAAATTATGTAACAATATATATACATTATAGAACTTTTCACATTTATGCTCTGACCTACTTAAGCAATTCTTTTCCCCCAATTGCACAATTATGAACCAGAG
Source organism: Lanius collurio (assembly GCA_020086605.1). Taxonomy (NCBI): domain Eukaryota; kingdom Metazoa; phylum Chordata; class Aves; order Passeriformes; family Laniidae; genus Lanius; species Lanius collurio. Next base: position 272,369 of record JACBWW010000057.1, on the reverse strand, counting down.
CAGAAAAATCAGACTTTATGAAGTTAATACATCAATTCAGTGTCATTATGAAATATTAACTTTATTACTTCAGAATCTGCAGTCACCTGATTATGACTTTCTATGGGACATATTTAAACATTCTGAAGAAATATACTTTCGTTTCCTTGATACTTTTACTATTAGTCATCCATTATACTTCTTTTAATCAAATAAAACTAACTTCAGATTATACATTGAAACTACTGATTTGTTAACAAAAACTATTCACAAAGCAAAGCTGGTATTTCCTCCCTGGCTATTTCTACCTTTCTCATTCCCCAGAATATATCACACTATTTTATGTTCCCGTGGGTAGCTGTTGACAGAAACACCAGGAAAATACGGCATTTGAGCCAATAAATAATTTGTATCAAGAAACTCTGGCTATATTTGAAGTGTTTCAAGGTAGAGAGGTTCCAGCCAAAGTCACCTCCCCACCCAAGTTTCAGAGAAAGGGAGCAACTGCAAACCACACGTAGCTCTCATATCTAAAAAAGAGCTCAAAGCACACGCACACATTCACACACTAACAAAGTCTTCAAATTAACAAGGACTGGAACTACTTATCCAACCAAAGCAATACTGTGGAGACTCCTCTCCAGAAGAAGCAAGTAGAGAAAGTCAGGTCAAAGAAAAACATTTTAAAGGGGGCCAAACAGTCAGCCTAGTAATATAACTGGACACAAAGTCGAAACAATTTCAGAACCATCAAAGATCTCAGATATCTCTAGGTACAGACTGGAATTGAAACAAAATATTTCCATCGAAAGTATTTTCCTCTCAATTGTATTTTTTGCAATTAATGCTTTGAAAGGATTCAGTAGAAACATTTCCAAAAATTCCACGAATGTATCCAAATCCACATGTTTTAAGAACACCATATGCAACATGTTTTAGAAAGTTGTGTAAAATCCCCAGAACTTCTACCCCATAAAAGACTAGAAGACAGTGCTAAAGAAATCAGGTAAGAATAGCTCCAGCTCCTATAATTTTATTTCCTTGGAAGCCACTAGCAAGAATGCAGCAAACATTAGTTTTGAGGCACTGGTATAATGTTTCCCCTTTTATCACTAGCAGAATGACTCAGGCATAAAATTAGTTTCGAAATTTGATAGAGGAAAAGCATTCTCCAAGCACTAGAAGTCTGGAAGCTATGTGCCACAGCATTATTTCCATTCTTTTAAGAGAGAAAACAATTCCATGCTCACAAGTAGTTGCTGCATATTTATTACAAACCAGGAGCCAGAGAACACTGTTTTGCATAGATTTCAGACAGCACCTTAACAAACTACTCCTACCTTTAGAGTCTACACAAACTACCTTAAAAGAGAGTCAGTTCTCATTGCCAGTGAAGATACTAAATTTTTCACTCTGAATAGACTTGCCAGTTTTGCCCAAATTGCCAGTGACCACTGGATTTTCCTAAACTTTTTTTTTTGTTCTGCTGAAATATTACCTGAAGCAGTTACTCAAGCCATCACTGAAAACCAGGAGTTGCAGTTAACAAAAGGTCACACAAAATTTTATTGGAGCTATAACTGGGATGCTCCTGCTACAGACAAATAATAACTTATGTTTTAATGAATTTCAGCTAACTGTGAGACATGCTGTTCTTTCAAAATTAGATCAGTGAGTAGAGGCAGGCAATGCAATGTATGCAATTTGTTCTGGAAAATAACTTTCTTAATTAAGTTCAGACACTTTATACATACAAGACACTAGACACAGTCATAAAGGCAGCATTTTAAAGGTCCAAATGGATTTCTCTCAGTTGCCAAATGTACGACGCATGCTGAGACAGAAGCACCTAAGGGCACAACATAAACAGATGAACAAACAATTTATGCCAATAACTTAGAATTTGCCAAGCCTGTGAGAAATTAACACACAGGAGTTTTCTTCTTAAGTGGAACATGGTTCAAAGGATTGAGAAATATTTAAAGAAACCTATGGAAAAAATTGAAACTACACAGGATTTTTTATAGCAATAATATGTTACAAAACTTATATGCCAAGGTGTCAGCTGACAGGACAGACTGCAGTTCAGCCAAACATTCAAAATTATTCCTTTAAAAATAATTTCTCCTATTTTAAAATCATTTACCTATTTTAAAGGTCCACTGGATAACAGTAGCTTGCAAGAGACTTGAAACACTAGAAACCATACAACAAGAAGATACATTAGCATTTACTTTCAGATTTTCAGAATTTATTTTAAAAACATTTAACTTTGAAAATTTAGTAAATACTAAATTATCTTGGAAGTGGTTTCAAGAAGCTTACGATAATGCAAGAGGAGCCAAAAAACAGGCCTCAGAAGAATCTGAATTTGCTGTCTAATTCAGGCTTCACTAACTCAACAGCTGGAATAAATTAATTACTATTAAATCAATGCATTCTGGATTTTACTATTTGTATAGAACTTAACCATGTAATTTAACCAAGAGATGACAGTTTAAAGATAGTCTAAATACAGTGCTGGAATTAGAGCCAAATTGAATATATATTTTTGATAAAGACATAATAAAAGACAGCACTTTTAGGATGGACAAAAATTATTCAAAATCACAGAGTTCTCACTGGTTTGAAGGTAGTGTCTATGGAGACTGGATGTTTTTAAAGAAGACAGACATCTCTCAGTCAGCATAGGTATAGAACACAGGATATCACGCGTTCAGATGAACTAGATGATCTGTCATTGCCTTCCCACCCCTTAAATCACTAATGACTGCATCGAGGGTTGAGTAACAGTGAAGTCCAGAGCTGTTGCTTAAATAATTGCAGACTCGCCCTATCTTCCCATCCCCAGATAGCCTCCTCTCTTGTTCTGCAATGAACATGTCTGATAGAGGAACTGATCTGGTTAAAAATATCTCTCTCCTTTTTGCCAGTTTAACCTAGACCAGTTTGTTTCTCTGCTCTGTTTCACACTGCAGGGGCATGCACAGGAATATCAGCTCAAAAAGAAGAGAGCTAAAAGGGGCAGTAAAAAAGGGCAAGGATGATGACTGCTTACATCTGCATCTCACAAGAAGAAACACATGCAGTACAGCTTAAACAATAGGGAATAGCAGTAAGATTATTAAAGAGAGGTAATTACTTTCATGAGGACAGACTATACTGCTGGAAAAAGCAGAGGAGCTTTCAGACACGTTGCTTTAGCAGATTATGCAAAGCACAAGGCAGAACAAAACTGGTCATGAGGTAAACATAACCATGCTAACCTTGAAAAAGAACACACTCAGCACTCAGGCAACAGAGAAGTGTGTTAGCAACAGACCAGATGACTGGTCACTGATCCCTTTGGAAGAGCAATACAGTTAGTGACACACTGATGCAATAATACACAGAGTCAGTACTGAGGCCACAATTTCCAGTAGGCAGCAGACATGGCTTAGTTACTTTCAGACATCCAAGGTAACAGGGCATTATTTTCTAAGCAAGTATACTGGTTACTACATGCTATCACCAGCCATACAATTAGACAACCCATAAACACAAACATGAGCTCTAGCAGAGGAAATTACTGGAGGATACAGAAACATCTTTACAGGATTTCCCTGCTATTACAGTCTTCCAGTAGTATGTTCCACTGACCATCCTTGGGACACAACTAAGCAGATCCTCACTGGGGATATCAGTTCTTTCACTGTCTCTTACCAAACAAGTTCACACAAGTGCAGAGATGCTGTCTGCAATTTTGCTTCTGAAAAATGCATTTTTTCCCTGTTTGAAGACTGACAATTTTAGGGTTATGCATTCATTATGAGGGAACAAATCTAAAAAGCTTAAAAAAGCCCACTACCTGGTATGAACCTCTCTGCCATTTTATAATAGATAACAAGCAATGTCACTGAAAAAGGCTCTTGTGTTGCCTGCTTGTTTTCTCTTCCATGCTTCATCATGCCTTTTGCCATCTCTAGCATTCATGTGGACCCAGGATGTGTCAGAACTAATCTCTGGAACAATCAATCCTCTGCTTCCTGTTGAGGTAGGAATCCTCCTTGGAGTAGACAGACTTAGGACTAGAAGGAAGCAGGTGTGGTTATCAGATGACTTTACTTGACACACAGCTTGCTGTATTTGTGATATCTGATAATCAGCTGGCCCAGCACCCAGCAGATGGAAAGGCAGCAAGTTCACAGGGCTTCTACACTGAACAATGACTACTTGGTGATCCAGCAAAAAACAAAACAAAAAAACCCCAACCAAACAAGACAGTAATCCACTGAATCCACACTAGTAACAAGTAGTATATGGAATCACAGGATAGATTCTCTGGAAAGCAAACTCAGGTTGATGAACAGAAGAACTACATTCAGGATTTCCATGGTTTTACTTTCTTGAGTGCAGCCAGATCCACGTGTGAGGCTGAGAAAGGAAATCAGTGATACAGACAGTAAGGATTTAGGCACTATGGGAACAGGAAGAACTTGTTAGGCACGCGCATTAGTCATGCCAGAGTCACCCAGACTGGCATGCTAATACGAGTTTTGGAACTTAAAAACAGTTCTACACTACTGCTAGAAATTTCATAAGTAATATATGGGAAGCCCAAATACTTGTCCTCACCTGACACCCTCAAAGTAACAAGGATCTCCAAGATGTGGTGGAAGGACAAACCAAAACAGGATAATGCTGAGAGCCTACCAGTTTACTCAGCAATTCCAATGGGAAAGACAAACAACAGGCAGGTGGGGAATGGCACTGTCTGTGAAGGTTATATAAACATTTAATGGCTTAAAGTGTTACAGGAGAAGAGAAGCCCAATGAACTTCCTACAGTATAAGTCACAAAATCAAGCAATAAAGATGCATGATCAACTACACTACCAGTTCAGAAAGATTACAGAGTTTCAATTTTAAGAAAGGTAATAACAATGGGCAACTGAAATTTCCTGATGTAAAGTGAACCCTGTGACTCACCAGAATGGCATGTCGACTTTTTTCCCCTCCAAATAATGACTTCTACCTTGAAAATTAGTGCTAGGACCTACATGAAAGGTCCAGTTTTTGGCTTAGTTTTGAGTGGTACACAGGACCTAACTGAAGGATAGGAAAGCCGCTCTGTAACTGTGCCTGCAATGCAATTATATTTCAACATTGCAGTTGAATACAGTAAGACAAAAAAACACTGGCACATGGATAATTAATGTTAAGGGAACAGTGCAAAAAAAAAAAAAAAAAAGGTAATTAGTAATCCACTCAAACTCATTTCCCCTCAAAAACAACACAAACAAGCAAACAAACCCCAGTACAAACAACTCTAAAGAGAGGGGAAAAAATTACAAAAATTAGCAGACAAAAGCAGACAAAATCCTGTATTAGGAGATCAGGTAAAAACTTCTCAAAGTTGGAAGCAAAACAAAAGCAGTCAAAGGAATATATCAGCCCCTACAATAAAAGGCTACATACTGCACGACTAAAGGAGGAAAGTTAGGAAGCAAATCTGAGAGGTCAGCTTTTAAAAACAGAATATTGCCTAATAAGAACAGAAGAGATTAGAAAATACACGGTAGGTCAAAAGTAAACAGGAAATAGAACTTTAAATGTTTGGGTAGCACCTTGCAAAGTTATTTATCTAAATCAAAAGCAGGAAACCAACTAGAAAAACCAGTGGGATCTCTTGCAAACCAAAATAAGAAAGGGACAGAGAATTGACTACACCAGTGTAGAGAAGCTCAGTGGAACATTGTTCCCAGTATTTACCAGTGGAGCAATTGGGAAGACATTCACATCTATCTTTACAGTATATAGGTCAGAGGGATGAGGTCAATTTGAATTAAATACAGGGGAAGCATTTGGCTGAACAGACAAGTCAGACATAATTCACTGGGACCAGCACAGGCCTTCACAGGACAGTTTCAAACCTGACACTGAGGAACCGCTGGGCAACAGGCTGCCAGTGTAACCCCAAAGCACCCTAAAGACTCTAAAGGGACTGACACTACAGAAAAGCAAACACAATTTCCATCCCTGCAAAGTAGCAGCAGATCAGATCACTGAGCACAGACAACCAGTCTGCTGGATAGAGTACACATAGCTTCTCTGAGAGAAAATCCTACTAAGACTACAACATTTCCCCCCCACACTGGTGTCAACTTATATATCCCTCTGAATGTGGGGACTGAACTGTTGGACCCATTGAGTGTTGTAGGGCGGGGAATCCTTACAACATATAGATAAGATAGCGATGAACTTGGCAGGAAAGATGAAGCAGTATTTCTGTAGATGTTCAGGGATTATTTTATTCCTCCAGCCACATGGCTGCAGTTCCCAGGCAGCCTCCAGTCCTGGGACCCTGCTCTCTTCCCGGGCACCCAAACCACCCAAACAGGAACAGATATGGGGCACACGTGACATGGGGACAGGGACAGACCCGTACCCTGCAGGGTCCCTCCCCCCAGGATTTCAGGGGAAGGCACCTCCACAATTGAGTATCTGGGCTGGACACCAGATGGTCTTGTGGAAGCAATCCATCAGGACTATTTTGAAAAAAAACAAACAAAAACCCCCCAACTTGTAAATGTAATCTTCAGTCACCCAAAAGGGGCTCAAGACTTTCTGTGACATCCCGCACTTGGCTCTGCTACATACTGCAGGCTCCTTCACTGCCTTAAAATCACGATGCAAACATTTGCTGTACACTGCAATGTTTGCAACTACGTGCTTAAAAGCACCATGATGTACCCAGATGAACTCAACAAAGGGGAAAAAAAAATCCCATAACCCTGTTTAGCCTTACAGGACTGCCTGTAAGCTTTGTTCTGATGACTGGGGAATTAGATGTAGGGCAAACAATTGTCAATGCTGTTAACAGCAGAATCACAAAAGGAAATCTGTTATGTGATTGCTTTTTCTTCCACAGTATCTGGATGAACTTGCAGGCACCAACCTACCTGCTCAAGGTGGCAAAAGCTGGAAAAAGTCATTGAGGTGAGTCCACCAAAAAAAAAATCAAAAAAACAACCAAAAAAAAGACCCAACCAAACCCCAAAACAAACAATCAAATTAAAAATAACAACCAAAAAAACCACAAAAAAAACCCCACAAACAAACAAACAAACCACAAAAAAAAAAAAACACAAAAACCACCCCCCCCCAAAAAAAAAAAAAAAAACAACCCAAAACCCAAATCAGGTTGCAACACAAGTATTTTCCTGCCCCATCATCTTCAGCACTGCCGGGGACAACAGTAGGCTTACAATCTCAACCAGGAGAGCAGTTACATTTTCAGAGTGGAAGACAAACCCAGGTTAAAACAACTTAAGCTACAGTTCTTGCCAACGTAAAGTTAACACTGGCTTGTTGCAAGGGTCCCATTTCTCCCCAGACCACATGGGAAGACCCTATCCCTTAAGCCAGCTTTGGCATTTAGCATGCTAAAAGACTCAGCAAAAAAAGTCTTAAAACTCAGCAAAAAAAACACCCTAACAAAAAAGCTGCAGAGTATCTGCTGCTGACTTATCAAGCAGAAACAGCACAGCCAGCATACACTGATCAATGCAAGTAGTTCAAGAGAGGGTGTGGGGCACATGTATGAGGATGTTTTGTTTGCCCTGGACATGGAGTCTTATCCAAAGGCTGCATTTAACTCGCATTACTTCTCCAAACCAGCTAACTATAGTCAGAGCATTAATTACACCTGCAGTAGTCTTGGTATGTGAGTGAAGTCAGATTGGGAAACTGCACTCCAGTTCTATAATGTCATTCACGTGGCTTGCAGGACACAAATACACTGCATGAGATGGTTAGCTATGCAACACTAACAAGACTATAGGAAAACAAAATTCTGAAAGACCTGGAATTAATCTCAAAGACACTAACATGTTCCCACAACAAAGCTTAAGCATTTCTTTCTACAATTAAATATTCTCTCAAACACCACATGAGACGCAAACTGTCTCTCATAACTATGTACAGAACACCTTCAGTGACATCCCTTCGAGTGTCAAAACTGAATTTCAAAAATCATCCTATCAGACTGAAAACTCTGGAAGATAACCAGAGTGCATTTTAATTTTGATGCATTAAAATCTGTGGGTTCATGTTTTGTTCTTGTTCACTAGATATTTTGTGAAAGTAAAAAGCTAACAACATCTTCAATTAACCTTGAAAATGACACATTTCCAAAGCTAACACAAAACTACAACTACACTGCACACCAGCAAAGTATATATATATAGCCTTTCAAAAGTAGTACAAGTTCTCTGAAAACACTGTATCCTACAATTGTGTTGCAAAAATATGTATGGCATTTAACTTAATATAGTATAAATTTGCTAGTTTTGTTAAAGACACTTATTTGGTATACTACCAAAAAGCCCCAAACCAACTTACCACCTATGAGCAGATCCCACACACTGTTCAATCATTCTAGGAATTAGCTAAAATAAAATAGCTGCAGACCAAATCATTGACCTAAAGAGGAATATTATTTTGTTGTTATTAAATCTGTACATTGGCTAATCAATGAGGTTTCTAAAGGTCAAACCACTGAAGATTTATCTTTATTCAAAAAAACCCTAAAGACTCAAGCATGCTACAGCCTATTTATTTTTAAAATCAACACAAGTAAACAGATGGCTTTAAAAGGACTATGAAAAAGGCTATACATCCCTTGAAAACAACAGAGTTGTTCCTTTTTGGATTTCTCACTGCAATGCTTCAAGGTGCCAGATCTCCTATTTTCAAGGCAGAATAATTTCACTATTGTGGCGTCCTGCTCCCTGACCTGACTTCAGGCTGCAACCTCTATTTACCAGATCTGACAGCCAGAGGTTGGCACCATTTTATTTTTCAGTAACCTGGGAAAGGTGGGTCTACATTGTGATCAGCAAGTTTTACTGAAAACTAAAGCATGGATTTACAGAGCTGACTTTGCTCAGATACAGCCACTGGCACAGCATCCACCTCATGAACAGCACTCAGCTCTGTGCCAGACCACACACGAGGTGGTGGCACGTTCCACCTCATGGTGTGAGGTCAGACTTCCTCTGACCATCATTTCCAGTTTTAGCCCCATAGAGGCTGCCACTCCCTCAACTGCATCCAAGCCTAAAACACAGGTAGCAGGGGCCATACTTCAGCTGATGAGGGAAACCTAAAGTGACATGAGGAGGAACAGCAGGATAACCATATAAAAACACCAATAACCATGTTACCAGCTCTAGAATCAATGATCACCTACTATTTCACTTTATAGGTTTGTTGTTTTGTTTAAAAAAATAAATAAACAAAGCCACATAAACAACCCACCAAAACACAGCTTTGCTTTAAAAGTCCTTTTCACAGTTTCAAAATTATCAACTTGAAGTCTTCTGACATTTCAATGTAAATGTGGAAGCCCCAACTTTTCTTGACATCTCAGGGTGAGCCTGTCTGTTCACTTCCCTCTTACTCGCTTTCATAGAAAATGTGCTCCTACACTGCCCCATTTCTTTGCTGTCATGAGATCCTGTGCAAATAAAAATCCATTTTATTAGATGGCTGAAGTCAAGCAGGGAAGTCTCCAGTATCACTACTCCAAAGAAAATTACTGTTTAACATATTCTTTGTTTGCTGTTTGAATCCCTTCCTTGAGTTTTATTTTGGCAACCATTCTTATTAAAAGATACTGTGTTCAGAAAACCAATATCACCTTCCCTGTTCAACATGAACAATTGCTGAGTTATGGTTCAGTTCCAATCCAGTGAAAAATGATTTATATACATAACATTCTCCAAGTTCATTACCTCCAGAGATCTGTTATTGACCAATGCTGCTTCTATTCATCTTCACCTTAAGACAGTCATAAATCTTACTCAAATCAAAAGCTGGGTAGAAAGAAAGGTAAAAGTTTCTCTGCCAAAGCAAAACAATTTATTAGAGACCAATCCCCACTAAGTTAGTTAGACCCAACCAGGTCAGAGAGTACCAAACTGGGCATCTCTGAACTCATAGTGAAACAAGTAATCTGCTCAAAAATAAGTTCCTTGAATCAGAAACTGTCTAAGACAGTTCATCTAACAGCCCTTAGAAATAATAAGCTTCATCTATCACCACTATTCTCCAAAAACAATCTTCCTTACAGAAGAAAAGCATCAGTGCCCATATTCAGATACAGAATTCATTGGTGACAGCACCTAACTTCATGTCAGCAGTATCAGTGGAACATTACTACCATGGCTGCACATGAGGACATGAACAATTTGGTAGTGACTGCCAGTGTCAAATAAAAAAACAAAAGAGGAGTTTTCAGGTAAGAAATAAACAGACAATAAGATGATATAGAGCAGACAAGCTTTGTCATATATCTTGATAACCTGAGACTTTCAATGGCAAAATTATTGTCTTCATTCTTGAAAACTTAATCACCAGAAGACTTCTTGATCTAGAACACACTACCAAAGCAAAACAACCAAAGACCAGGACTATTGCCATCTACCAGCCCCCTTCCATTGGGGGACCATGAGAACATAAAATCCCACACTGATACCTAAAGCCCAAGTCTACTCCAAGGAACTCAGAGGGGACCTTTTAAACTATCAAATCTAGTAAGCTTACTACCAAAGGCAATGTGTCATACATATCTTATCAAAGTAATCAAGATCTACCTAAACTATTTGGATTGCTTGCCTCCACTAATCCTATCAGCGGTTACAATAATGCCATATTGCTCCAGAAAGCAGAAACCTTACACTCTAAATCTAAAATTTATTCACAGTCTTTTTATATCCTTTTGTTCTTCTAACAGTACTGGGAGTTACTTTGTCTTTCTCTTCCTATACACACATATATATACATACACAAAGATAGACAGACAGATAGATAGATAGAGCAGTATGTACACACACATACACACCTCCCCTCAATCAAATTTCACACCTTTTAGTTATTGTTCTGATCCTCTAAAGCAGCCCAGCTCTTCTCATCTTCCTCTGCAAGCTGACCTCACAGTTCCAAGCACTCTGGCTGCCCTGCTCTGCAAGTACAAAATGTCTTTCTCCTAAGAGCAGCAGAACCATAAACTTTTACAAGTAAGCTCTCAGACACTCTCTTTTACAAATGTATTTAATACTTTTCTAGTCTTACTTATAATTACTCTTTAAAATAGCCACTTGCCCTTTATGTATCTACAACATAATGAAACCTAAGCAATAACTGACAGCCAACTTGTAACACCAGAAAGCCATTAAGGAGAGAAACTCCTAACTGACAGAACCAGTTTGTATGTACTCCTGAAGTATATCACATTCTTCTAAAAAATACCGATTTTCATTCCATTTCTAACAGTATAGCCCCTGAAGTATTTCAATCATTCCTGCAGAACATTCTCCTCTTCCTTCCAACTTCACCTCAATAAAACTTCATTATAATCTGCTCACTGCTAGCAGGATGGGTGGGGGTGTTGGGGAAAATTACTGGTAAAAGACAGCACTTCTGGCTCCAGATATCCCAAACTACAAGTTCCTGAAGACTAGAAAAACATTTAGGGAAGTATCATTATATGGTCACTTCTTGTAGTTCCTTGACACCCTACCTTTTCTTCTGCTCATCTCCATTTTCAACACACAGTAAATCAAGAGATCTTGTCTCTCCACACAACCATAACTCACTGGCTTTAGCAGGGCACAGAATCTGTAACCACACCCTCTTCACAGTTTCAAAATATCAATAAAAGAATGGTGTTCATGCAACTTGAACAGAAACACAAGATGCAGTATGATTTTTGGAAGGTCTTGTCTTCAAATTATATTAGCGGACTTAAAACTGCCTGAGCTATTCTCAGCAAAAGGATTCACTGAACAGTAGCCAAAAATATGAAGGAGGATACTGTGACTACGTGAATTACAAATGAAAAAACTACTCTGAAAAAATATCATTGCAAATTCTGTGACTTAACTGAGAAGCAACAATAGCCTTTAAAGGAATACAATTGTGATTCATTTCAGATATAGTGGATTACAGTTTAGAAAAAAGGAAGAAAAAGGAAAAGAAGTGTATGCCTCCAAGTTGCCAATTTAGGCAAAATATCCTAAACTGAGTCTGGACAGCTTCTTGGCAGGGTAATCCAGTCAAGGGAAGGAACAATTGCAATAATAGCCCATTTCTTTCTATACTAACTTGACAAAAGTAGGTTGAGGTGCCCCATTTTTTACATTAAGAACACAGGGTAGCTGAAGATCTCATCCAGGTTTGTCTGCCATAATCACTTGGCTAGGAACAAAACAAACCCTTCCAAACCCCACTGCAGTGATTGTTCCTTAAGTCCCACTTGCCTCCTCTAATAACTTGCATACAGAGAAGTTGGACAGAACCTGCAAAGCCCCAGAAACACTCAGAGGTCCAACAGCCATTCAGTGCTTTTATGTAAGATTGTCTCCTTTTTTTGACTAATCCAATCACTTGAAAACAAGTGGAGGCCTTATCTGTGGAACTATCTGAACATTACTGATCTCTCTGCAATGGCCTCTTCCAAAAAATTTCTGGCATCTCCAAACCCCTAAAATTTAGTGCCAAGATGTCAGAGACCATTCTGAACTGGCCTCGTTTTCTCCTCCAGAGCAATTTCCATTAAACATTCTACATAAAATGACAACCAAGGAAGTGTATTATGCTTATGTTGCCTAACTCTTGGATGTGTATCTGTGATTCATACATTCATATGACCACTGGTCAGAGAAAGAGTAAATATCTCACACTGTAGCAGCAGAGTGCTTGTCATGTTCCTCTATCTCAATCTACCCTGTCTAGTTTAACTATTTCAGCTCAGAACAAGCAAGCATCTGCTGCTGCTGAACATCTCAACACGTTTAAAAAAAAGAAGAAAACATACTTAAATTAGCAGGTTGGCATAGGGTAGTATGTAGTCTCTGAGTAGGTTATTCCAAGACATTTACATTACATATGCAAAGAAACTTAACACCTTGAAATCCTCCAAGAAGAAAAAATGGGAATAAAAAAAAGCAGCTGGCACCAAACAACCTGAAGCACAGATTTCATATTCTCCCAAAAAGAGATACTGCTGGGAGCTACTTTTTGCAGTGGCTTAGATTTTCTACCTTAAAAGCTCAAGCTGTCCAAGCACAGAAAACTGCAATAGTTCACCCTTGAGGTGAAAAGAGATGACAGTGGTTAAATGTACACAGGAATATTTGTTTCATTTGCATCTTTTTCCTGTGAATTAAGAAAAAGGTAATTTGCATTCCATTTATCTGTCTTTATAATGTTTCCTTTTTAATGCCTGGCTTTATCCAGTGTTCCTTCCAAATGAACAGCCCCAACCTATACATTCTCTCAATTTTTAGTTCCAGTATTTTAGAGGAATTCAGGTACTATAGCGAGAAATATCCCACCTGAGATTTCTCCTACCTGTCTTTTCTCTACCTGTTTATTTTTCAATTTCAGTCGAACTGAATCAGAGCCAGAATCCTGCTCCTGTTTCTTAAGGAAGAGAGAGTCTCATTACTACAACTTCATATTCTACCAGCATCTTAATAGGGATTAGTTTTAATATTACATTACCATTTGGTTCTTCAGGGTTTGGATAACTGCTTGCACAACACTGTACCAAAAGAACTTGCCTTCTAATGCTTGGCTTGCAGTTTTTCATTTGGGCCAGCAGCTTGCTGGAGTTTTTCCACACCTCATGTTTAAGAGCCACTTCAATTGCAATTACTCACCTCCCCTCAGGCACTGCAGCACTCTTTGAAGAGGGTGTCCTTCCTCACTATACCTTTCCTGAGGGTTTTTCAACCACCCGCTCAGCCTCCAGCACTCTCTCTGCAGAAACACTACTTAGAGAAGGTTGGTGCAGTACTTTCCTTGCCTACTTAATGTGGCAGTCAAATAAAGTACTGAGGACTACAAAATTATGCTTTTTCTTCCTCATAAAGGCACCTCTGCCTAGCACATCATCTTTCCCCAAAGTCAGTCTTTCAGCAAGTTTATTTATACAGAAAAGAACAGTCTTGCTAACTTGCCATTCGTTGGCAGCTGAACTTACATTTGTGCTCACTTACTGAGTAAGGAAAATGGTGTGGCACCCAATCCTTATATTCTCAGTCACCTAGAAAAAGGGGTTGAAAGTAACCAGATTTACTTAGCTGGCCCACACTGCTGTCCACCACTGGAGAATCATACTTTTTTCAAACTTAATACACCTAAAACTCATGAATTCTTGAGCTTCATCCATACAATTCTTATCTCTGAACCAAGTGCCATATGTAAAACAAGGAAAGTCTTTTAACCTTCTGAAAAGATAAAGCAGAAGCAATACTGATGCTAAAGATAAAAACTTGTGACAGGGATCCTTTTCTTCCTTTCTCTTCTGTACCAAACATGACTTCCAACAACCACTCAGTAAAGCAGGCAGCCTCACAGATGCTGGAACCCATCCTGCACCAACGAAGCCTGGAGAGGAGACATCTTTGCTGGCAGAGGGGCAGAAGATAAATTACAGGAGTATGTCTGTGGCATATATATTACAATCACTGCAGCCCTAGGTCCAACCTTGCCAAAGGTGCCACAGATTTCAACCTAATGGAAAGAAAAGCATAAAGTGAGATTTTATACACCTTTAAGGATTGTGAGAATGCCATCTTTATAACACAAGAGTGCTCTGGGAAGACATACAGATCTCTATATGGCTGCTGTCCCAGTGACCTTGCCACAACTCCACAGAGCTGTTCTGCGTTCCATAAGATGTCATTCTCATAAAATTAGCACTTTAATAACCCTGGCTGCAAGTACTCAGTGTGGCAAAGCAATATCCACGTGTTAAAAACAAGCACTGCCTTCCAGGAAGCTATCAAAGTGCAGTCAGATTACAAAAACTTCAGGCATATACTGTAAGGCATGGACACAGACGTGCAGTCTGTTAGGGGACACCAGTTGTGAAGGGATGACAAATGCAAAAAAAAAAAAAAAATCTCAGAAAATATGTTTCTGACCAATGGAACAGGAAGATATCCCACCTCAGAAATTAAGCTCTTTACATTGATTCCTCTAGCCAACACCCCAGGCATGAAAATTAAGGGCTTTTAGAAGGTCATACAAGTAGCCTAGGAAAGATGCTGACTTGTTTATAGTGCTGGACTAACGAACAGCCCAGCTTTTGGTCAGTCAACATACACCACAGAACTATCAAACAGTGAGGAAGTGCAGCACTAGGACCAACTCAACAGCCAGATTCTATTTGAGAGCTATTGCACTCCCAGCATCCTTTGTTAGAAAGGACATGTTTTTGAGAATTTGTCAATTAACCACAGTACAGCTGCCCCATCTTGTTATTTAAATGCAAACTTTGCAAGGCTAAGCTGAGTACCAATCTTAATAACCCACTCCTTAGGAGCACAAACATAAAAAACATCAAGAATTTTCATAATGCTTTGCTAACGAGGGTCAGGGCCTGATTGGACTTGTTCTGGCCTCCAGCCTAGCAACAGTTTCTGTATTGGCCAAACTGGTGAGTCTACTATTATTTTTAAATAATTTGCATATTTCCTGCCTTCCATGGAGACTCTTGCCACAAACCACCAGCATAACGCTCAAACAATTAACACTTCTACTTCTGAAGACAATAATTTGATGCTACAGAAAACCTGCATGTAACTGTAAACAGCTACTTAATGCAAAACCAGCTTTGCATACTGAGTTTGCTCCATTAATTATGGCATGAGTTTTGGGAGAACCAAAAACTAAGGACTAAATATATATATTTCATTCATTGACTGGTCATAGTCTAGATCTGTAAACTGAGCAAAATGAGCTAGCCCAGGGTTCCAAACTCTTGTTTTCTGGTTATCTCTTAACTGTCAGCAAGCAAAAAGTGCCAACACTAAATTTCTCTTGTTTTAGTATTCAGTGCTAGATAACATTACAAATATATTTAACTCACAACTGAAGAGAAGGCAGAACTTCCTATTCTTTCAGCAATTCCAAATAAAATATTTGCATTCTTAAATCATTAACTTCTCAACAATTTCTAGCAAGAAAATATTAAAGTTAGATGTACATGTGAAGTAAACCAAATCTAGACATAAAATATATTTTTCTGAAAGTCAGAGTTAAAATGTCAAAAGCAATATAAAAATTTGAATTTCCATGAAAATCTTTAGCAGAAAGATAAAGCAAAAGATAGAATAAAGAAAACATGATAAACAATATGAATGTAACTAAACCAAAGGAGGAAATAAAAATGAATGACAGGACTGATGGCACAAGGAGAGGCAGTTGCTTACTCCTCATCCTACAAGGAATACGAGAACAATTAACTTCCACAGAACAAGTACTGCAGTGAATCAGAGAACATTATAACTTTGTGGTGACTGCTTTTACCTAAAAAAACAAAACCAGGGTCTATCCTTGGGACTGTCAGTGATTTGATTTCCTGTACTAATAGAAACTACCTCATCTGTACATAAGAACATCTCACTAAAATGAACTTATGAAGGAAAAAGCCCTCAAATTATAACTAACCTAATTTGGAGTTTATCATAGCATTATTTTCTCAATTCACCAACCATGTCAGAAGATGAACCTACTGGCAAAGGCAACTTCTTTCTGAAACCACGCAACTTTATCCCTTCTGCCCCTTTGCTGCACCAAGACACATTCAGCAGATCTGCTTTCAAATATGCTGGGAATTCCCTGCTGAGCACTGCCAATGCCAGCCAAAATACACATTCTCTACTGCACTGTATTTTCAAAGAACTACCCCAGAATGCCACTCTGAAAGAACCACCACTTCATATTCCAACGTTTAACATTCAACAGTAAAGACCCTGTTAATTCAGAAGAAAATACTGAAGCTTATACAAATCCACATGACATACCCATGAAAACCAGAATGAAGTCAGACACAGACATGAAAGGACGCTTCCCTGTCTGTGTGTTTCCTTGTTGATCTTCGGCCATGACCAAGCAATCATTATAGCTATTGTGTAATGTTGGAGTGTCACAATAAATACAAATTATGGCTGAGTCTGCCACACAACAGTGTAAGTCTCCACTGCCATACAACCAAATCCTGCAGAGAAACAACAAAATTTCATATTTCTGGCATCAAGAACAGTAATGACAATAGGTATAGCTCACTTCTGCATAGGGATTGCAGAGAAAGAACACTACTGTGTTTTTTAAGACAATATAAAATCCTAAGCTTCCAGACAAAGTTTCAAAGAAAAGCTTGTAAAGAAACATATACCAAAGCAAGCAAGGAGTTAAGTGCAAGGTTCCAGCATTACAGTAAGTTGTAGAGACTAAAGCAGGAAGTCAGGCTGAAGCCAAGAAAGGAGAAATTGAGAAAAGCGTGAAATCCTATCAACTGCAAGCCATAACATTTTTATTCACATGTATGTGTAAGCATATGTACACATCTACAGACAAGCTTCATCTTTCTTCAGTGCCTTAATAAAAAGCATCAGACAGTTAACACTGGGGGGGAAAAAAATCAGCTTTTGAGGTGTACAGGTAGATTTAAAGATATTTCAATCTAAATTACCAGCAATTCTCCACCACTATTACCAACACACAGTAACTAAGGAAAAAACTTGGATGTCCAGTAACCCTAGAACCATTTCTTTACTACAAGGTTAAGTTACACTCACATTAAGTAGAATCACAACTTTCTCTAAGTGTGAAAACAAATGGGAACAAGACTAGCTAACTCAGTATTTTTAAACTGCATTGAATTGAAATGTTTCCAAACTTCACTAAAAAAAAATTAAGGTAGGGTAGTACTGCTACCTGTATCCTTTCAGATTATGTAAATTAACAGATTTTAGATGTGAAAACACAATGAAATACAAAAGTCGGGCACATAAACACAGCAGCAGATCTGCATCTCTGTCCTGTAGCAAAACGAAGAGTTGCTGCAAAAATACAAGTCATCGATGAAGAAGGGAACAGATAAATTTCTGAGCTAAGCCTTTAGGTCAAAACTGGCTATCACATGGATTATATCTTAATCCAGAGGTCTTCAATCACAGGAGATGGTCAAGCCATACAGATTATTCCTGTGGCAACAAACGTGGTAGCCAGCAACACTCCCACATGTGCACAGGGCTCTCAGCTTTCCTAAAGCATAAGAAGCACCACAGGTACAGGGGTCAGCTACAGACACCACCTAATGCCTCTGACACAGTCCCCTGAGAGATGAGGAAGATACGAGGCAGTCTTCACACAGGCATTTGAATGCAAGACACTCATGGTAAATATATTTCCAAAGAGCTGCTCAGACAGATAGGAAGAAGGGCACAGGCTCCATCACCCATTCCAGTTGCAAACTCTTATTCTTGGTTTCCAAGTTCCAGATGACAGGAGCAGAAAAAATTATTCCCCTTACAAACTGTATCAAATACAGGTGATCACCACTAAAATAATCCCACTCACTAGCAGGAAACCTTCAAAAAGGGACTACAAAAAACAATTGGCAAAAGAGTAAACCTGATGGACTGACAGACAATGTCTTCTCCATGAAGACATTAATATTAAAATTAAGTAGGCAAGATGAAGAGCTTGAAGCAGACACTGTGCAGGACAACAACTCAGAAAGGTGGTTTTTGTGTGCCAAGGGAAATCATTACAGCAAGCAAAGACATGAGAAAAAAGTCCTCATTCCCCACAGCACAGCTTCAACTGAACTCCTCTTCATACATTTACCCTCCCCCTCTTGTAACAACCTTCTTGCACCTCCACTCAAACACTTTCCTAATAGAAGGAAAACAGCAGTGAGCAGTGTGAACCTTGAGCTCCTTTACGCTGGTAGACACTTCCTTTCCACTTCCAAAATGGAAAGCAGGACATGATATTGTTTCCATTAATCATGATGGCCCATCTTGCGTATTGCACAAGACCAAACCAGAAATGCAATAAAGGGATTGGAGTTATTTGTCAGAAAAACAAGAAACATGGGGAAAAAAGGCTACTCAGTTTTCATTCTCCTTAAATGAGTGGGCTAAAATGCTTTTACAACTCTTCTTGCATCCCCTTACAATTAATTTCTACAGACACTTCTAAAAAGTCTGCTTTTAAACAAGTTCAGTGTTCTCTAACCTTACGCATCAAACTGAGTTTCAAAAACAGTGTCTAAATGACACTTTGTCTAAGAGACAATTTTGTCTGGCTCAGCAACTTTCAAATTTTGTATAAGTGTTCACACAGCCAGCATAATTTCTACATCCCTTCTGCACCTGTAGTTGGAGAGCCACCACACTGGTAGAAACAAGGCACATGTCCTGCAGGACATATCCTGTGAAGAAGGGAAAGGGTGGCTTAGAGAGCGACTCAAAGTGAAATTACAGGTATGAGAAAGTTTTTCAAATTAGAGTGACAGAATAAAATATCAGCAGATCAGTGGAGCCCATAAGAGGAGATAAAGTCCATGGTTGGAAGGACTTGCTCAGCCTATTCTTGACAAAACACTGCTGGAGAGATTCAGTGTCTTGCAGCTATCTTCTTTTGACTCCATGAGTCACTGCCCTCCTCAACCCAACAGCTCCCTAGCCATACCCTCAATACCCTTTCTCTGTGCTTTAGGAACTCCAGAGATAAGAAAATGCAAACTGTTCCATCTATGTATGGGCTGTCCAGGAGCTCAAAACCCGCTCCCTTTCAGAACAAGCTTTTCCACTCACTCCTACTGCCTACAATTTGCTGCCCTGATGCTGTCCTCATCTTGACATCAGAAAGTCAGAAAAATCCAGAAGTGTCACAAGCAGGTTTTATTCTAAAGACAACATGCCAGAACTCCTTGTCCGAGTGATTCAGCCACCTTCTTTTCTTTGATCATGCCCAGTTTCTTTGTTCCAAGACCTGCAAGGAATATGAGTCATGTTTGTGTGAGGATACCTGCTCACAGGTCTTTCATCCTCCCTATAATTAACATAATTTTCCAAAATAATTTTATACTTTACATACAAACCCTTATTTTAGGCTACTACTCTCAGATGTTTCAGCCTATGGATAAAACCTCCAAATTAATTCAAGGCAGAAAGCTGCAATACGCACTCACTGAAAAACACCAGTTCTCATTCAGGTTTTTTTTTTTTGCCATACAGGATGAAGCCTAGCTTCAAAGTCAACTTCCTATCTTTGTGAGTTACCCAGTTATCAATAAGACTGCCTGCAAATCTTGTGAATGCTAGAAATCATGCTGCCTCTGAACACCTAGCAGGAGCAATTTATTCATCAACCCAGAATTTTACATGTGATACTGAACAACTTTTTCAAAGTTGCATCCCCAACTGCACAAACATAATCAGCTCACAAGGCTGCTGAAAGCAGCAGTTCTGCCATCTGTCTGCTTATTCCCACCTCACACTTGCACAGGCACAAATGTTTGTGAAGCCATGCAATGATCCATAGAGAACCAAACTCTGAAACCAATCAGGGAAAGATATAAAATTATCATTAGATCATTTCCTGATCTGTACAACCATGCATGCTGGCACAAGCATGGGAATAAACAGAAATCACATTACTAATTTTAATGGTAGTGCCATTTTTAGAAGTCCAGAAGTTGATGCAGCAACTTTTTACCATGTCTGTCAACTAAATCTGAAGAACACATATGAATGAATATCAGAAAAATTCAAATTATTTTACTTAATTTTCTATTGTGTTCTTGTTAAAGTAAGAAGTGGGAAGAAAAAAGTGATCTACTGCTTACTAAGAGGAATCAAAGTGCTTAGTGGAAAACATTTCGGTGTTGAGATCTTCACCCGTCTCCATTTCCTCCACTGATAAAACAGAGACAGTAGCACTAACCTGTTCAACAAAACATTCTGCAACACAAATAAAAAACCGTAACACCAAGACAATATTGTTACAGAGAGACACAGACAGAATTCAACTCTCCTACAGCAATGAAAGAGTGAAACAGAACAAAGCTGATGTTACAACCTATAGTGGTCTGGGATGGAGAACAGATATAGGACAATGCACAGCAAAATGGCTACTCAGAGCAGCAGTTGCTAAACAGTTGGTATCTACAAAAGGACAGACATGGATTTGCAAAAGACCTGGGTAAAGAAACTCACAGTGGAGTCTCCCTGCCCTCCTTTCATTATTGGTACTCTGATGAAATCACATAGGAGTTATGAAGAGCATATAGGGAAGACTTGCTGGGGTGGCAGGTTAAGTAGGAATCCACAGAGCTGGGTTGTCATGACAGCAGCTGAAAGTATGCAAGAGATGTATAGATCCTGGGTGTTAGAACAGCAAGGACTACAAATAAGATCATTAATACATCACATTTTTAAACACCAAAAAGCATACACTACATCTCATTAATGAAACACAGACTGCATGATAACTGTTTGCATTGGTGAGGGTGCACAAGGGCCCAGGACATACACGAAAAACTTGTATTCATTAAGTACTGATAAAGCACGGGTTTTCACAGACTTGATACTCATGCTATACATTAGAGGAAAGAAGTGACATGCACTCTGGTGGACCAATGCACTCGAATCTCAGCTGGAGCTTGGAAACTCACCACATGAGCTCCATTCCATTTAAAAGCAAAGTAAAAACAGCAGAAACTCAATTTCAACAACCTCTTACGTTAACTTTGCAATCAAACAGACTTGGATCATGCAGCAACTCAGTAACTCATCCCAGCTGAGAGGCAGTAACTTCCTGTCAGAGAGAAGTTACTCCCTGAAGTGTCTGAGCTCTATCTGCAGCAGCACGCCCAGCTTCCCGGCACAGGCAGGCTGCAGGTGCTGACATGCTATGCAACACTGTCCTGGCGGGTCACTTCT
Organism: Lanius collurio; assembly: GCA_020086605.1. Taxonomy (NCBI): domain Eukaryota; kingdom Metazoa; phylum Chordata; class Aves; order Passeriformes; family Laniidae; genus Lanius; species Lanius collurio. The sequence goes on along the minus strand of JACBWW010000057.1, from coordinate 250,600 downwards.
GAAGGCAGTGGGGCACAGGATTCAAGACAAACACTGAACAACGGTGGCCAGGGATGGGAACCAAACAGGTCCTTGGTGGACACTCTTGCAAGGAAGCTTGGGAGGAAGAGGGAGGATGGGAGTAACAGGTGTTTATGTGATCTGTTCAAAACTCTGGGAATTTGATGTGGCGGATTACTCAGGGACTTGGGATGTCTGATACTGTGTGATCTTCAGAGGTCATTACAAAGCAAGGACTCTGCACGATTTGAGACCAAAGTAGCGTTACAAGTGCCTGGCACAAAGAATGTACAGGTACACCAGTGTTCACAAACCCAGGACTCGCACGACAGCGCTCTTGCACCGGGTACTCACCGTCCAGCACTGGTGAAGGAGAGGCCCGCATTCATGCAGAACACATGGACAGCGAGAGGCTGCCTAGTGAAGGGGTCCCAGTAAGGACTACCGGTGAAAAGAGCGGGAAGCGGGCTACTCGGGCGCTGCTGAACACAGCCCAAGAGCGCGGACAGGACACTGCCCAGGGGGCGCGGCAGCCGGAGGTGGCCGCAGAACCCAGGGCGCGGAACCCGGCACAAAGGCGGCCACTCGAAGCAGAGCGCTGCCAGAGGTGTCAGGGACCACGGGGGAGATGCCACCAGCGAGACCCGTGGGCGACGGGCCAAGAGGGGCAGGGGAGGGGTCACGGAGCTGGCGGGCAGCGCGGCGCTCCCCGGGGCGAGCCCGGCGCGGGAGGGCAGCGCGGCTCCCTGGGAGGGGGGGCGCCCGCGGGCCGGGCCCCGGGACAGGCGCGGGGCCAGGCGAGGACAGCGGCCGGGCGGCGGCAGCGGGGAAGGTGCCGGGCAGGAGGCGGGAGCCGGAGGGGAGGGAGGGAGGACGCCCGGCCGGGGGGGAACCGGGCGGGACGGGCACGCACGAGGCGCCCACGCGGGCGGTCGCGGCGATACTCACTATGGGTCGTTGGTGAAGCGGGGGCTCCGCGGGGGCTGGTATCCGTACAGGTGACAGTAGAGCACATCAAAGCAGAAGCAGCACATCTCGGCCGACACCACCATCTTCCTGCAGCCGGGCCCGCTGGAGCCAGCGCCGGGGGAGGCGAGCAGCGAGGAGGCCGGCGGGGAGAGGCCGGCAGGGCCCCCGCCGCAGCTGAGCGGCAGCGGCGGGGACAGGGCGCAGCCGGCGGCGCCCCCCGCCAGAACCCCGTTCAGGCGGGGGCCCCCCGGCGGGGGCAGTGCCCCCGGCTCGCCCCCCGCCGCCGCCGCCCCGCCGCAGTGGGAGCCGCCGCCGCCACTGCCCGGGCCGGCCGAGCCCGAGGGAGGGGAGCTGGAGAGTTTCTGCTTCTTCACCCCGCAGCAACCCGCCGCCATCTTGGAGCCGTCTCCCCCCACGCAGCGCTTCCGACCCATGGCGGGGGGGCCGGCCGGCCGGCCGGGGGACGTGCGGCGGCCCGCTCCGCCTCCTGCCGCGCCCGCTCCGCCTGCACGGGGAGGGGGCGGGAGAGGGGAAGATGAATGAGGAGCAGGAGGGAGAGGAGGATGCGGGGGAAGAAGAGACAGAGAGAGCTGTGTTAGAGCGACCCGGTGAGCGGTCCCCGCGGACGGGGTCGGGGCTGAGGGGGCAGCGCGGCCCGCAGGTGTGGCGGCCTTTCCCCTCCCCTCCACACGCTGAGCCGCCCCTCTCGCCTTCCCCCCGCGCTTTATCTCCTCCTTCTGCCAGGGAAGTGGAGCAACTCCACCTCGCGTGCTAAAAAAAAAAGGAAATAAAAAAATAAAATAAACCCACAAACGGGAGCTCTGCAGGCGCCGCACGGCAGGAGCAAAGCCCTTGAGATGGTTAAAAACACCCCGCTAAATAATTCAAGTGACCTGAAATGCCTTTCTCTGGGGAAGAGAAGGGGAGGGCTGTGTTGGAGCCGCCAGGCTGGGAGCCTGCAGAGACTGCTTGGATGCAGCTATTAAGCATGCAATCGTGATGGCTAAAAGCCATGGGCTTTATATGTGTGTGTGCGTATATATATATTATTTTTTTTTAATTTTTTTTTTTTTTTTAATTCAAGCGCTGGCAATTACTTCACAACCAGTAAGTAGCAGCTCAGAGGGTAGGCCCGCAGCTGCAGAGCCAGCAGCCATGACCCGGTGAGACCACGGCCCTGGGTGCCGGCAGCCCCGGAGGGACCTCTAGGGAAGGGAAGTCCAGAGGAAAAGGGATGTGAGTTCCTGCTGTCCTCCAGACATCAAAAATTAAGCTTATCAAGGAGGGGAAATGTGTTTTATATTACTATTTTACTTTAGCCTCACATATAGATATATCTGCAAATACGGAGAGACTTGCAAACAGCCATAAAGTACTTCAAAATCTGTGTGTATGTATATTTAGAAAATAACACCTCACCCGTCTGTGTTATGCAGCCATCTCTGGCATGGGCTGTAACAGCTGCTTAACATAGAATAGCAGCACTACAGTATCAAGGAAGACAAGGGGGTGAGGACTGCCACACGGAGTTAAAATAATATCGCAAGTTTAGAGGGACAGCCATTACACAAGCTGAAATTCTGTATACAGAAAGATTTCAGTCTCAAATTACTTAGAGACTCAGTTTTACATTTCTTGATGGAAATGGTTTCTCCAACATCCTCATGATACTAATTTTGGCTGCATCTTAAATTATGTATTTGAACAGAAAATCCCCAATTACTACATGTCTAATACTAATGGGTTAAAAGGCCCTTTGAGAGTTTCTGTCCAAATACTGGCCTAAACTCCTCTTGCTTTGACTGTGAATCATAGCCTGAAGTGAAACAGCTGCAGGGAATAATAGCAAACAGAAGGGAGAATTAAATGGTGTGAAGCAGTCTTTTCCATTTTTTAATGTAATGTTTATGTTTGGAGCAGTAGAATACTTGAGAAGGGAACGGGAACTTTCAAGTTTCTTTCAAAACAAAGGCAGTGTTTTCCACTTAGGGATTCATTTGTTTAAAATCAGTTAGCAGTGACACCTTCTGTTGCTTTTGGGAAAATAGTTTCTCCAGGTATTGAATTCTGTCTTTTTCTCATTTTTTTTAACATCCTATGTTATTTAACACCAATATTTATAAAATTATTCAGTAATTGCAAAAGCTTATGCTACAGATAGAAATATTAATTGTTCACTCCACTGGGACAGCTATTTGGAAGGTTTGTTGTAAGGCTCAGAGCTAGGACTGATATCCTCATGCAATATGAAGAGTACTGATAATGCATAGTGATAACTTTTTGATTAAATACGGTATTGAAATGGTCCCTGAATGAAAGGATAAACTAAGTATATTACTTAATCATTAAAAACACCTTACTTTTTCTACTTCTGCTGATGTTCTTTGCTGTATTTGCCTGTAGTTGTGCTCCTATTTTACCTCAGTGCTTGTAATGCATACCAAATCTGTATGTAAACTCAACAACAAATATATGAATACAACTGTGGAAACTAGTGGAATCAGGAAGACAGAGTTGTATTATCAAATACCTTGAAGTGGAGAGAACTGCAGACTCACAAAACATTCTTCATCATTCAATGGAAAATTTCCATTTATATTTGAAGGAGCATTTATTCTTTGGACAATATAGTTTCGGTTGACTGCAACATATGTTTCATTGGTCCTTTGCTTCAGTTAAGTGTCAAGGACTTCTAAATTTCTTACTACAAGAAACCCTGAATGTGTTCAGTTCCTTAAAGTACTTCTATACTCTGCTAACTTCAGAAGATTCTCTCCTGTTGGTTGATGACTGTGCTGTGCCTCATATGCAATCAAATGTCCCAAGTGAACTTGGGATGAAAAACAAACTCTTTAGCAGTACCAGCAGAATCAGAATGGTCTTGCAATTAGGTCACTTCAATTTAGAAGTGATGTAGCTCTCCTTTATGACCTCAACTGTTTAGCACTATTGCTCTCCTCATGTTCTAAAGCCTCAAGTGATTTCAGAATAGTCACTTGTTACAAGTAACAGATTGAAATTAATGTTTTAATTAAAAGTCACAATTCATTATTCTTGGAAAGAGCTGTTAAAGAAATTATTTTGAGAAAACCAGAATTATTTGCAGAAAGGTATTTCTCAGTGATCTGAGCCTGCTCTGAAGGATTGCCCTTCTCAAACAAAATAATCAGAATGATTAGTATCTGGGGGAAATGATATCTTAACAGACATGATCTAATTCCTTTTGAATCTGAGGTAAAATTTGCACTGACTGTAGTAGAAGTCAGCTTGTTCTCAACTGGGCCAAAAGATCATTTATGTTTCCCAGTATCCTACAATCTAATTAGAACACCAATCAATCAGAACAGGGAAACAATGAGCCAAAATTTGGCTCCATCAGTAATCAGGAGTGATATAATCCTTGCCTTATTACTATCAATTCTTTTAATAGGAACTGTGACAGGTGAGGGATTTAAAAGGATATTTAAAATAGCACATTTGGGCTGTGGTTCCATGTGCATTTCTGCAGGAGTAATAATGTTGGTTTAAGCAGCTTTACCTCAGCTAATTGTTCTCTTTCCTGCCCCACCCATACTGTGTTCATGCAGCTGTTTGTGCAGATGTGAGGCAGAAGATCAAGTTTAAAAGCACTCTTTTCCCTCAATTATTTTTCAGCCAAATCAGTTCTCCAGTCTGGTTTATCAGAGGGCTGCACAAAAATCTGTGTTGGCCTCTTGGAGTGGCTACATAAAATTGAGAATTAATGGCCTTGGGCAGCTTAAACAGTGCTGGTAAAAAAATTAGAAGATGCAGCCTAAAGCAGCATTTCACATATTTATGTGGAAACTGTCAGAAATCACAGAAATATTTGAATTTTAAATAATAGGTGAAGAAAAGCAGTTGAGGAAATATACAGGGAAGGAAATTAGTTTATGCTTGAGACTGTAGAACAGGCAGAGCCAGGCAACGAAGGAAAGGAAAACAAGGTCCTCTTTCCAAAATATATAATATTCCACTTTCTGAGAATTGAAGGAAATATTGTGCTGCAAATAATTCTGTAAAAAAACCAAACAAAACCCTTCACAATTTGAACAATGTAAACAGCTAGCATGTCTGTGGAGTTGTTAGTTACTATTCTATAGAAAAGTCTGTACTTCCATCTTCCCAAATTCAAAGGTTAAATTCTATCTTTGTATCTTCCCATGATAATGAGCTTTTTTGGATGTGCCTGGCATAAAACTGGAAGATTTACGTGCTGAAAATTCCTTTGGTCTGAGTTTCCACCCATTGTAGAGCCAGTCTGGCAACTCTTCCAATGCCCTGCAGCCTACAAGGCATTAAGGCTGTAGCTGGAAAGAAAGTAGGTTTGCTTGTATTACTTTCTCACATTATTCCCAAATTGGTCTATCACTCCTGAGGCTCATGTGAGTTTTCCTCAGTATATTCTGCTTAGACAGAATAGTTACTGTGCTTCACTTACACTCCGTGTCTCAGCTGTCCCCAGGAGAAATTAGATGCAGCCCTGAATCTAGGCCAGAAAGTATGCACAAAATCTAGTAAAGTTAATGAAAGTTAACTTTTACATGTCTGAGAACAGCAATTGTTCCTACCAGTTAGAGGCCATATCCTGCTATTGTTCCATATATCAAACCCCTATTGAAGTTTCTTCTAAAAAATCTTGTACAAAAAATCATCTCCGGATGTAATACCAGCCAGCAGACAAAAGGTCCTCACATGTTATTTTACTGGAATCCTGGCCCTGTTTCATATTTTGGGCTATGTTATATTTTTACCATACTGTGGCCAATCTGTATTATTTTAAAATTAACATTTTTTACAGGTATTTTTCACTCAAATGTGAATTTAGAGTTTGGTCCTGTTAAACCATCTGTGCATGGAGCTTGCACTGCAAAACTGGGCATTAGTTTGTTAAAAAAACCCACAACAAAACAGACAAACACCCCACTAAACAAACCCTCCAAAACAAACAAGTAAAGCAAAAACTCACTATGCATTCTAAAATGGTATTTTTCAAAGTAAATAGTCTAGGACTGAAGAGTTTCTGAAGTAGAGATAAAAACACTGTGTGTCAGTGGAGTCAGAAAAGTTATTAAATTAAAAACCTAAGGTTCAAAGCAATTTGTATTTATTATTTCGAATAAGTAAATGGAAGGTGAGACTAGTAGTAGCTTTTTAATGAAATTCTTTTCAACTAATTCTGTGAGCTGCAATGTTCCTCAAATATTATGTTAATACCATAGCCTATCCTTTTTGAATGTATTTTTCCATTGTACAGTGATAAAAGGAGATGTACAGCTTACGTAGCTGTATTCTCAATATAAACTCACCATGGCTTCACTGAGGTCAGTGGAGCTACAGTGATTTATGCTAGCTGTTAGATTAATAATAAGCCTTAGGATATATTTTTTCACATCGCTGTTTGTAGTTGGTCTGCTTCACCAAAAAACATGTTTGCCACCACTGTGGAGAACCATTTGCATGAATAGCATTCCTCACTTCTGAAGAGTCAGAGCTTTGGGAGCTGTGAGCTAATTAGAACAATATAGGTGTCTGTTTATCCAGTGCAGTCATACAGACACCACTAATGAACTCCAGCAACAGTCAGATAGGACACAACAACTGAGGTGTAGTAGGAAAAAATTGTAATCATTAATTTTCAAGTGTATGAGTGAATCAGGAAGATAGGATGCATGGTGATGTTTTGCTTAGAATTAAAATCTGATCGGGACACCACAATTACAAGCCTGCTTATTCCTAATAGTTGCACTAAACTTTAGCCATCCCAAGGGGCCAGAACTTGATTTTGTATCTCATCTAAAAATAAAAAAATGAAACTTTCATATAAATTTAGTTAATGCAAGGAACAGTAATTTCAGAAAATAGGTGAATGTTAATAATACTAATTGATTATTAATAATGTTAGTTGATGAGAATGACAGAAATGCTCCATGTAAGGAAGACAACAGGCATAAATTTTGATCTTTTGAGACTGTGTTGAGTTTCCTTTTTCAGATGTTATTTAATTTTCATGTGAAATGATTTGATTTCTTCTGGCTGCTGCTTTTTTATCTTTTTGCACGTTATCTAGCTTTTGGTGTGAAGGAATTTCACCTCCATTCTTCTAATGCCCAGTTCTTAGCTCAGGTTCATGCTCCCTTGCTCTGGTATTTTACACTGCTAAGATAGCATTGAAGCTGTCATCTCTCTGTTCCTTTCAGAGAAATGAGATATACTGTTCTTTTCTCCAGAGACTGAAGAACTTTTTTCTTTAATCTTTGTGAGCAGGGAAAACTCAGTGAATTCTTCTGCTGTCCTTTTCTATGCCCAGTTCTATAAAAGAATCTCTGAATCTTAAGATGGCCAAGGACTGCTTCCATTGTTTCAGGTGAAAACATCTCTTCACTTGTTACTGGATGGGTTTAGTTTCTCCTAATGTAATATTTTGGCTATTCTTTTGAAAGAGTGTTCATTAGCTGCAGTAGACTCTAAAAATATGCAAGCAGGGCACTCAAGTATTTTTCCATCTTCAGTGTTGTAATACATTGCAATTTATCAACTGTGGTTTTTTCCTTTCTCCCTAGAAGTATCAGCATTCTTTATACTCAATGCCTAAATTACTTAAATTTATATCTTCAGGGGCTCCTGACCTGTACATGGCACCCTGAATGCTATGTTGATCCTCTTTTCTGTGACTGGTTTATCTGGTTTGATAAAATCACCACTTATGTCACTTTATTGCTCTTAACTCTTTTTCTGTGCCAAGTAAAAACTGGCAAATGCCAGTGTTTTGCCATAAAGGTGCTGGTCCTTCAGCACTATCAACTGCTAAAATCACTGAATACATTGTCTTAAAAGAGACTTGATATAAATAGAATTTTAGTTAATAGCAGGTGTTACCCTCTGTGGCAAAAAGTCAGCAGGGTTCTGGAAAAACCCTTGTCATTGCAGTTGTTCCTTTCCTCGCTGGTCCTTTGTCAGGGCAGCCCCAGTGTGGCTGATGCTCAGCCTCACCCTCACCCCTATCTGCTTTCATATATTCAGTCCTGCAAATTCTTCTTTTCTTTCTTGTGGATAGGAAAAGCCAAACATGAGCAGCATATCCTAACTCCTTCTTGTATCTTTATGGCTTTAGAGGGGACTAGCAATCCCGAACCCCAGCTCCTCCAAGTTTCTGATTAAAATTGAATCTTTTGGAACAGGTAGAATTTGGTGCCTCACTTATTCATAGTTACATATTCATTAGTTTTATTGCCTCCTTTCTGTAGAATTCATGTTCTCCAACATATTTTCTTATGTATTTTCTATTGCAAAAGTCAGTTCTGCTTTCAGACATGTATAAATCAAATTACTCCAGTGAGGTGAATAGAAATTCATTGTTACAGAATGATGAGTTCAAACCCAGGCCTTTTAAACCTGTAGATCTCCTTGTAAACCAATAAATGATTTGTCAGTTTCTAGGTCTCCTGAGCTATCATCTGTTTTCAAGGAAAGTGGTGTTTTTACAGATCAACATCCATCCCCACAAAACTTTATGTCTTCCCATTTTTCTTATCTCCCACATTTGTATTCTTACTCTAGGGAAGGGTCTTCAGGCTGCCTGCTGGTGATGATAATTTCTGTCATAGTTGTTCAATGTATAAAATAAACACATTGCATTAATTTTGAACAAAAAGCAGCTGGTAAACTTGCAAACTTCAAAAGTATTCCCTCTCTTGTGCCCTCTTCCTTTCATTCACTAATTCTGATATTCTTTTTTTCGCATTATCTGTATAACTCTGTCTGCCATTACAGCAAGTAAAAGTAGACATTTTGTTTTTAACGTGATTGTGATTTAAATAAAATAAAACATAATTTAGAAAATTGAAATAAATAATATTTCTTCAACTATGGAAGAAGTCATAGCATTCAGGAAGCACTGTTGCTTATTATGTTTTCCTGCTATTCCTTATAAAAGGTGAAGTTACAGTTTTTAACATCTAGAAGTACCTGTGATCATCAAGATTTGTGTCTGAGCTTTGATTTATATGTTTTTTTTTCTCAGTGGTTTCTTCATGGTTAATATTCTAATAATCTACTGGCTGCCAGAGATTGCACAAGAATAACAATTTTTGACTTAAATATGATATATATTATTTGAGGAAATTATTATTTCCATTCTTAATACTAAAAACCTATCTTTGTTACTTCAAATGAAAAAAAAATAACATCTCTCCTTGTGTATTTTAAAGTAAATCTATAAGGATATTGTTCTAGAGGCTCCAGTTATAGATGGGATTCTAGGTATATAGCCATCTCCCTTTAAGCTACATCTCAATAATAATTCATTTGTTTTGATTTGCATTTCTAAACAGCATTTCAAGATTAGAAGTATCCCTGTGACACAGTTGTGGAGAATCCTACCACAGCATGTCACATCTAAGGCACTGAAATATTTCAGGGCTATCTGTTCATGTGCTAGGTTCTTCCAGCTAACTCTCATTTTAGCTTAGGGATATAGGAGAAATTTGAAAATAATTTAATTAAAAATCCTTTGTGTTTAACTCTTAAAAAAAAATCACATAAGAATTTGAATTCTCTGTTTTTCTATTGCCTACTTTGTGTTTGTTTTCACAGGTCAAAGTCCTGCTGTCCAGTGTCCTCTCATTCAGATTCTGCCCTGACCTGTAAGTCTCTCACCTCTAAATTTCTATTGCAATAGAACAGCTGCCTGAGCACTGTTGTGGAATACTGAAATATGTCTTTCATTGAACTATCATTAAACAATACATACTGGATATGGCTTATCTTGTTACGTTAAATCCATGTAGTTCAAGCATGTGTGCTTATAGCATAATATATCTACTTTTTTAAATACTAGCTTATGATAATCTCATTCATTGCATTTTAAATGGGAGACTCACAGCTTATCAAATCTACTTCTGTTTCTAGAGGTACCCTTACTCTAAAACTAGTACTCTTTCTAGTTAAATCAGAACTGAAAGTTCTCAAAGAAAAATATTAAATTTGCCCTTTGATGAACAATTACCAAGTATTACATGTTCAGAGTAAAAAATGGATAACATTTTATTTTATGAGTCCACTAACTAATAGTGAATTAGAATAAAATTCCCATGGGAACCCATTTGACATTCGCATGAATAACAGATGAGTTCATTATGATCCCCTGCTTATAAAAGGAATGGCAAATGAATTCATAATTATTAAGCATTTAAAAATAACATTCCCCCAAAAGATAAAATTCTGCATTAAATACCCGGCTGTGGTTCAGCTGCAGGGTTTTAAAGAACCTGAAATGAAGTGGTATTACAAATGATTTCGTCATTTGCCACATTGTTTAACTACTTGGTAGCCAAAGTAAAGAAGATTTGTATGCTAGTCAATGCCTTTGAATTAATTCTGAAATTTTGAGATTAATCTTGCTTCCAAAGCAGAGAATACAGATTAGATACGTGGTGCACGAAAGGATTATGCTGCATCTATGTATAAAGAGGAGGGTTGCAGCACATATGGCTACTGACATGTACTCATGTTATAAGTGCCTGTGGGCATCTCATTTGAAATATATATTAGAGCTGAATTTTGTAGGGTTTTTTTTCTTGATAGATGTGTGGTTTTATATATGACAAATACCATTCAGGACAGTTATTTTGCTAGAAGTGACATTCTCAAGTACTTGTCAGGCTGTCACATTAGCATACAGCTCACAGCCAGGCAGGAGACTGCTCTTCCATGAATCGAACCTCTGCCCTGGGATGACACTAATAGCACAGAGTCCCAAAGGTTGCCTTGTCTTCCAGGCAGAAAGGGAAATAAGAGATGCTTAGAACAGCATAGACAACTTGCAGAGAAGGAAAAGGGGCACAAGTAAAATCCTGTTCTTTATTCTACTTGCACCAAGGACATAAACAGAAAAGGGATGAGAAGCAGACCAAGTCAACACTGTTCTAAGTGCTGTCACCACTAAAGAGATGCAAAAGTCTTGTGTCCCCAAATCTTACATAGATCTAAATAGCACTGATGGATTGAAGATCGTTATCTTCTGTATAAATACTGACCCCATGGGTATCCCTCCTTGTTTACCCAAGGAGTGGAGAAATAATGCCGTATGTGTTATATTATCATTATTATAATGCCATATTCCTTTTCCCAGTATAGAGCTAAGGAGATGTGTGAAAGACCTTGTGTACATGTAGATTTTAAAGTAACATTGCTCCCACATTTTTCCGAGCTCCCTTCTCCTTAGCAGCAGCCAAGGCTCTAACACAGTTGTATTGCCATTGACTGTGTTGTCATGCTGATCAGGAGGGCAAAAAAGCCACATCAAATGTGTTCATATTTTGTTTTACTCAGAGGTCTGAAGCTGCAGTCTGCCATCAGGTGGACTCCATGAGAGAGTGGAGGGCTTGAGAAAAAGTGCTGTAAAACCAAAAAGTGCAGAGCAGGCAGGAAGTAGAGTGGGAAGAGTCTCAGGAGGCATGAGGGGCATGCTGCACAGTCATGAAAATGGTCATGAAGACTAGAAATATATTAACCAAAACAGAATTCTGTAACATAATCATACACTTTTCTAGTCCAATTATTTAGTTGTTACTACTAGGGAAAAATTAATCAAAATATCAGAAAAGCCATTTGTACTATACAAAGCTTGTGGAAATTTGTGGGCAATTATTTGAGAAACTGTTAAATAACGATAAAATGATGTCCTTCTGCTTTGGAACAAGAATCACCAGATGAGCTTCAGAAATTGCATAGCTGCCAGTGGAAGAGTATGATTTATGCACTGCTGAATTACATTGCTCTTAATTTTAAAAGTCTTGGAGCTATCTGTTTAACTTCTGATTTGATCTGTGTGGGTAGACTTTGGATGTGTATTGAGACAATAGGGCTGAGCTGATGCTTCAGAGGTAGGAGAGAAATTCCCAACCTAAATCCAATAGAGAAAAACTAAACGTGTATCAGAGAAACTGATTGTGCATCAGGGAAGATAACTCCTCCTGAGCCCTGTGAATTACTGGGTGAAGCATGTGGTTTGATTATGATTATTGCCTTAATGCAGACCTTCAATTCTTATGGGCCCCATGAGGACAATGCAGGAAACCTGTTCTGTGATGTATGAAGTAAGGGGTATGAACTCTTGTATTCATGCATTCACACCATACATGATTCTACATTTCAAGGAATTGGAAGATAATTGAGGAGATAATAATAGCCATGTCTGCTAATTATGCTACTTACAACCTTTTTTTCCTTGAAGATAAATCCAAGTTTGGAGATTGATTTGACAATTTTTTGTTTAGTGGATTTGTTCTGGCTTTTTTCCAAGCTGATACATTATGAATCTATTACTTATAAAACTTTAAAAGTTTCTATTTTAAAACATTTAACATCTGCCAGAAAGATAGTTATTTGTTTTTACACCCTTTAATATTATAATGTATTTATGGTTGTCAATATTTGAGGTAATCATTATTATAAACAAGGGCACAATGAGAGAAATGCTGTACTAGTTCTCCAAATGATGACAAGGGAATATGTCTGTACCTTTTAGTTATAAAAATCAGATGGCATTATCTTACTGTAACCCCTTTAAAGTTAAGACATCAGAAGACAGTTTGCTTTCAAAATGTTGGATAAATCACTCAAGTCAATGTTACATCATGACTTTTCCAACCATATGCTCCCTCACAAGGCCACTGCTGGTCATCATCCAACATCAGTGTGCAAAAAATAGGCATGAAATACCTTATCAGGTAGGTTTCTGTTCATTACCAACATGTTAGATTGCAAGTAAGTTATTCCAATGTTTGCTTGTAATTTGCTAGGGTGGCCTGTTGCACCACCCTTCTGTGGTAAAAGGGAATTCACTTCACAAAGTTTATAGAAGGCTGTAAATTAGACACTTCTTTCAAAATTAAAGAGCTGTGGTCACTAGGAGCGCTTTTGGAAAATTAGGAGAGGAAAAGTGGTAGAAAGGATTGATTCTTGGACTGAGTGAGTCCTGACTAAGAGAGTCAGAGGACAGCCCTTGCTGAGAAGAAAGGGCAAATCCATACAAGGTTATTTTTTAAAAGAAACAGGCACAGTTGTGAGGAAGCATGAATAATTTATAAAGTCTAGGCTTCAGAATGTACTTACAATAAGACAAGTCTCAATCTGAACCACCTCAATTTGTGTTATAGTATCTTGCAGCAGATAGCAAAACATGCCTGTTCTAAATCTTATGAAACAATAATTATAGTAAGTAAATGCAATTGGCAGTGATTGAAATACTAATAATACACTGCATTTCAAACATTTGTTTGAAGTGACCTCAGCCTATTACTCTACTGCTAGAGACAAACCTCTTTTAAATTGCATTTTTCTACTGCCGAAATGTTCCGGTAGTATGGTACCCAAATTAGATGTAATTGTTAATAATTTATTCACCAGAAGGTTTGCTATTATCAGCTTTGTTTATGTCAGATGGAGATTAAAAAATAGTTCTCTTTCTTGCAAACTGCTATGCAAATTTCATCTGCTTTCTTAGACGTCATTATCTCATAGGAATGATATGAGATTCTTCTCATAACAGAAAAAAAAAAGATAACCAAATATAATATGGGACTTATATTAGTTTTAGGGTTGTAGTTGACAGAACCTTATTTATATGTATTATATCTGTAATATGCTATAAGCTTTCTGTTCTACTTTCAGGTTATGTTGCTGTAAACATTCATGCCAAGAAAGGACTAAAGCTTGTAAGTGTAATATATATGCATACTGTATATTTAGCAAAAGACATATAAAGAATTTTTTAAATTTAGTTTTAATTTTGCACTACCCTGTGCAGTGCTTTTTGCTGCTCTGATTCAAAATGCTGAGAACTCAGAGACAGGTTTATTAGGAAAGCATATATATCTACTGCATCACTACACTGTATTAAATAATATAAAATTACTTCTTAGCTCTGGTGAAGATGTGCTGTTTGAAATTTTAAAGAGATTGAAGTATGTGAGTAGCTCTAAACTATTCCTTTAGCTACTATTTTGATAATTATCTCTTTTCTTATAACATATTTCACTGGTTCTCAGTTTTACTTGTTTCAAATGATGGGGGAGTGTCTCTTAAAACATGGTATTTCTACTTACAAAATTAAAAGAAGCAAAAAGATAAAAAGCTGTACATCATAAAGTTCAAGCTACTTGCTGGCCTCTGGATGGAACTCTTTCCTTGTCCACTGCATTGTCCTTTTTCAGTGCTAGGAAATGTACAATACACTTCTCGTAGCCAACAGAAAAGATACAGAGAATCCAATTAGTTTCTTTCCCTCTGTAATCTAGGAGTTACTTTCACTAGATGATTAAAATTCAACTAGATACATCATTACATTTATTAAGATACAAATTAATTTACATTTCTTATTTATGACCTTGCACATCACTGCTTGTTCACCAGTGGTACAGGAAAATGTAGTTTTATGTTAGTTTATAATAAATTTATTCTTGCTTGCAAGTACTGGAAATGGGGAACAATGTTTTAATTTCAAATACTGCAAGAGAATTTTAAAATCCAAGTAATTTATTTAATATAGCAGGCTGTCTGGAAACATTTACTCTAATTTTCGTAATTCTAAAAACTGGAGTTTATTTATTCAAGCTTTTCACTGATTTTCCTTTCCTACACATGAAAATTAAATGCAGAGATTTAATGGTTTAGGTCATGTGCTTTCAGGCAACTGCATATATGCATCTACATGTATGAGGCATGTATGAGTAAATATAATAATGCCTTTTTCAGAGAAAAGAGTCTTGAGGAAATAGACATTTCTCTTCCAGAGGTAATTTCACAGTTGTGGGGCTTTGCTTTGTTTTCCTAATAATATTCTGCAGGAATACTTGGTTGGGGTTCTATGCAAGGATTTCTGAAATCAGTGGAAAGCTCATGCACTTTGGACTGAGGTCTCAGGCATGGCAGAAAATATTCACTCCTGTGTCAGAGCCAGATCAAAAAAAGGAAGGAAAAGGATCCCAGGTGTCCATGGTTCAAATAACCTCTTCTCAGCACAGATGAGAGATGTTTAGAGGCAGTGTGTGACTGAAGAATGGGGCATGGGTTCCATCATAACCCTCCCATTTTTCCCTCATCACTATGTTGGGACATGAGTGGAGTGGTAGATCCAGGAGCCAAATCCAACACTCTCCAGAATTCCTGTGGCAATCTGCCAGTGCCCAAGTGCTGGGGGGTCCATGTGGTGCCTACCTGAGCAGAGAGCAGGCTCTGGGAGCTCCACCGGGGAAACCCTTCCCGCAGAGCCGTGCCAAGGGCTGGCAGGGGCAGAGCTCCGCCTGCTGCTGAGCTGCCTTTGTGTTCAAACACTGTCAGGGTCTGGTACAGACCAGTGCTGCGTGGCTGTGCCTGTGCAGGCTTTGCTGCATAACTTGTAGTTGACTGGAGAGGTAAAAATAATCCATGACATAACTCAACTTCATTCTGCCTCGGGACATAATTTAAATACCTTCTCCTAGGTGTTCTTCCCTTTTTATAAAAGCGGCAAGTTCACTTTCCAGCCTTCACACTCTAATTGTAGAAAACGTTTTACGAGGGACTGCCACAGTGAAGGTAGAGCTGTTGCTGTGTGAGGATACAAGGAATATTGGCTAGGGACACAGTGGTGGGAAATGGAAAGGTATTTTAGAAAGGCTCTTGAGTATTTCCTTTCCCAAGATTGTAGGGCCAAATGTTGCTTGAATTTATGAATAGAGGTGGACAAAATTTTTGAATGATTTAAAAATTCTTAGAATTACAGAGGTTTGATAGGACTGAGACCGTTCTTGAGATTAGGTTGAACTAAAATAGTTTCAACTAAAATAATGGGAAAAATATGAAACATTTTCTTAGTTTTTAAAGGAAATACCTTAACATGCTGAAAATGAAGTTTTTAATCTTTTGAAACTGAAATACCATTTTCGACTTCCAAGTTAATATAAATTAAAAAGTGAAATAGGTGTTTTTATAAAAAAGTCACAGAACATTTTATTTTTAATTAGATATAATATTTCAGATTTATCCCAAATGGAAATTACTGGGGTTTTATTTTGTAAAGTGTAAAAAAAAAACCAGTATTGTGTACGTTCTGTATGAACTGAGGTTTGTGCTTCCCAATTTCTGACATTTTTGTTTTGTTACTGAACTGGAGGAAACTTTATTTGCTCAATTCTGTTTATGAAATCTTCACGAGACACTGTCCTGGGAGTTCTCAAGTGACCTGTGTGTTCTCAGGTGACTGTTAGTGTGTCAGGGTGTAGCTCCTCCCTGTACAGTACCAGTGCTACACCTTGAGGCTTGCTGCATGCTCTGCCTATGCTGTACTCTAATTTTTTGGGACAAAAATGTAGAGGGTAGGGATTTGTGATTTCAGCAGGCTGTTCATGAAAAGCAGGATCTCTTCATTCTAATGGGATTGTGGGATACCTGCATGAGGTGTCATTAATTCAGCATACACTGAGTAAAAGAGACCTTATTGGTCACAGATCTTTCCCTTCTACTTTGTGTTCCTATTCTTTCACATTCCTTGTTCTCTTGTCAGCCATCAGTTAATTTCAAGTAGATATGGTGTTCAAAACTTTCATCTAAAGTCACAGAGCAGGTGATGAGAACTCCAGATGCCCCATCTAACTCTCATTTTCTCAGGCTGATCTGGTCAATTCAAAGGCAGAATCTTCTGATCTGTGGCTCTTCTCCCATTGACCCTATATGCCTGACAGGTGAATGCTTAGGGATTTCAGGTGTTTGGTTCAATCATCATTGTCACTCCAACAGTGTCAACCTTTGGAAGCTGAGAAACCTGCTACAGTCTCCAAGGAAAGCTTATCAGACCTTTCCTAGGAGAAGTGAAGCAGGTGATGAAATCAAGTGCTGTGTGTTTCCATTCACAACATCACTTGAGCATGTATATCAGTACAGACTGGGAGCAGGATTCCTCTCTCTCATAGGTAGTGTTTTGGATGTTGTTTGGTTTTTGTTTGTTTTGAATGTCTTTTAAAGAAAAGTTATTAGGGTTGTTCTGGTAGCTAAAATCTTCATCATGGAGGTGACATTATGGACAGTGAAAAACTTTTACTAAGAGAGAACTTTTGTAGTCAAAACAGCTAATAAGAATTTGCAATCTGAAGAAACAAATTTGAGCAAAAAGAGAGGAAAGGAAGTACTGTCAGTGCAGTTTTACTGATGGAGAAGGGGACAAGCCTTGATTCAGAAAAAGTATGGAAGCAGATCCTGATTTTTAGCGTTACTAAATGTGTACATTTCAACATACTCTGTTTGATCCTGGCAATGCTTTATGCCTACACATTTCTAATTTTAACTGTTCTGATTTTTTTACTATCAAAGAGAGGGGCTTTTATAGTTTCTTTTCAAACTGATTTTTTAAATACTCCGGAGCATCCCTATTCTCAGCACAGATTTTCAGTATGTTTTCAGATTTTCTGCAGTTTTTGTATAGGTATGTGGGTTCCCTCCCCACTGCCTCCCATTTTACTGCAACTGAAGACATCCAGCAGAGAGAGAAGCAGGAAAGGACAGATTTACATACATTGACTGGTTGTGCTGACTTTTCAATACAAAATAACAGGGTTGTTGTACTGCATCAAAGTAAGAGTCTTAGCCTGGAAGGGATATTTCATTGACATTGAACTGAAAACACAGGCACAGTGTAATGGATCCTAAAATTGGCTGGACTGTTTCTGGATGCCTGTGTTGTTCAGTATCTGTATAAAAATCCCTGTGCACAGCATAAGCAGACTAATGAGGTGAGACCTTTTCTTAGTAGTATAATCTTTAAGATGAGTTGTAGCAGTCCAGCAGGAAATCAGAAAAATGGTGCATTCAAGGTACTTGTCTTTGTCCAGGGCTCTGGTAATAGTTTGAATTGAGTGATACAGCATGTGAAGAAGTTTATTCCTCAAATATGCCTTGACACACTCTAGTGGCAAAAGCTCGCAGTGCCATTCATTTCTTTCCTTTTTGATGTGAAGTAATAGTTACCCTGGATGAAAATTTAGTTGATCAATATTGAAAGTAACCTAGCAGCTCAGAAACTGCCATTCAAGTCCTCTGCTTTTATAAAGCATGTATTTCTTTTTTATATTTTAATATATAAAGTAGTGAATCAGGAATTTTGCTTGTTTGACGTTTGTACAGAGTTTTGAGCAACACACCCTGACCTGAGTCATTGATGCATGGCCATGACATTTATGCAATATATGGTAGTCAATAAACTGCACCTATCCACAACACTTATCCTTTCATGGTAATGGATACAGATCTTGGCCAACCTCATCTTTTAACCAACCATCATTAAATAATAAATCAATAACCACATTAAAAAATGTATTTATAGATAAGCTTTAAACCCAATGGTTTTTCTGATTGAACTTAGCATAAATGATTTACTATTTTGTCTTCTGAGAAGACATAATGGACCACTTGGCTGCCTCAGTTCTCTCTTCATTTTTCATTCAGGGCTTTGCTGTGGCAAAATCCCTCTGGTAATACAGTAAAGAATCTAAAGATATATTTTATCATCACAGTCCAACCTATGGTGAAGTGTTTTCTCCAGAATCAAGAATTTTCTGTGGCAATACTTTTGGTCTGACTGTGGGCTAATACTGATCTTCTGGCCTCATTGCTGATACCATTTGAGCTGCAGATGGACAGAGTGTCTCTCTGTGTTTTACTGCAACACACTAACACGACTCAAGCATTTCACTTTGCACAACTCAAAATTTCCCTTCCTCAGGAAGATTTACTATTTTGAAACTCTCAAATGGCTGTGTCACACTGAAAACAAAAATCTCATTTTCCATGAAACAAAAAAGTAGAAGCATCTCTTTCTGGTTTAATGTTTGTATTTATTATTGTTGCTTAAAAATGCAAGCAGATTACATGTATCTAAGGCTCTGCTTGTTAATTATTTC
Organism: Lanius collurio; assembly: GCA_020086605.1. Lineage (NCBI taxonomy): Eukaryota > Metazoa > Chordata > Aves > Passeriformes > Laniidae > Lanius > Lanius collurio. The sequence goes on along the minus strand of JACBWW010000057.1, from coordinate 231,677 downwards.
TTGTTATTCTCTATTTCAATTATTCCTTCTATTTTTTCCCTCCTTGAGTGTTGCTTTCTGGTTATCTGGATATAAAAGAGCCACACAGATATTTTAGACTAGCTCTTGCTGCTATGCCTCTGAAGTTTTAAAATTTTTTCTTAATAAATTTTCACTTTATATGGGAAAGTTACTCCAATAAGAGTAAATCTAAATGTACTGTCTAAATGAAGACCCTTGCATGAAAATGTCCCTTTCCTCAGCTCTCTGGAGGTTCTTGCTTTGGATTTAAAAGTGAGTACTTTTTAGGCTAGTGCAACTCAATCATAAATACTGGAAAGATGCTGACTGAAAATTAGACCTGGAGTGAACAAGTAAATCTCTCATTGAAATCAACGGGAATGCTGCCAATTTACACTGGGAATGAATTAGACCTTGGGTTTTTTGCATCCTTGTTTGACCTGTTGTCCTAAAATAGCATTGTCAGACTAGATCTATCATAAATTTGTAGTAATGTCATAATAATTATGTCATTATTAGTGATTAGATCAGCTTTAGAGGTTTTTTTATTTCTTGTCCTGTTGCCAAGTTCCATGAGGACACAAGCTCTGAATTAGGTTGGAGCTCTGAATTCTTTTTTCTTGTGGAATGGACAAGGTGCTTCCAAGACCAGGAACCTGTTGTGCATTCTAACATAACTGCGTGTAGCCTTATTTGGGCAATACATTATTTTTTCTAACTATTCTGTAGTGATATAATTAGCAGTGGAATGGCATTTACCATTCTGTGGTAGCTGTGCTATCATGAGATCCATGCTCCTGGTTAGCACAGCTGAAAGGGACCAACTTTGGGAAAAACTCACTGCTTGCTTAGTACAGCAAACACTGGTCAGCACATGTCTCGTGTATCCCAGCATTATAAGTATTCCTTTATATTAAGGTCCATTCTTGATCTAGACCTTAATACAAGCAAATAATTAACCAAATCATAAGAAAAAATAAGACAGCAATGGGTGAGTGAGCATCCAAGAACACCACCTTGAAAGATGCAGTTGCTTGTATCTAATGACGCATCAGTTATTTGCTGGATGTCTGGGCTTTGTAAAGCTGCAGCACCCACTGAAGCAATAATCAGTGGTGAACTGTTCAACTTTTGATAATTAATGTGCTTGCTCTGTCCATCTTTGCATTTTAAACTAATGTCAGATGACTCTGTAATTTATTTTTGCATCTTTAGGCTCCTGTTACAAATAAATGAACATTTAAGTACTGCATGTCAATACCTTAAAAGTCCCCTCAGGGGCTACCTTGATGGAGGGTTTTTTTCTCTCCTTAAGACACAAAGGGTTGGACTTGCAGCAGAGAAGTTATATTCTAGAGAAAATTTGATTAGTTTCAATGGACAACAGGAAAAAAATTAACTAAGCATATAACTAACTTGATTAGCTTTGGGCAAGTCATCTCAGCCACATGGAGGATTTATATCCTGTGGTGCAGTCAAATGAATATGACTCTCTTGCGCTCAGAGCCAGTTTAGATTCCAAAACAATACAGCTCTTTCACTGCCAGTGTCATAATGGACATTGGTTGACAGATTCTTCCATCTGTTATGCCCAGACCATACTTTGCAGTGCAGATTTTACTAACTATGTAATCTGTTAATCTTTGCGTGCTGCAAAATTAAGCTTCCTTCTTTTTTCCCTCTCCCCTGGACAGTAAAGAGATTTATAAAAAACATCAGATAAAGGTATTTTGGTCTATGAGATGACAAGCTGTCTTATGTGGATATGGTTCTATTCTTTTAGTTCAAGGTACTAATCCTCGGAGGTTTTAATTTGGAAGTGTTAAATAGTTCTTTCTGTTTATCTAAACACATCGGTTGCCTTTATGAAAAAGGCAAGTTTAGGTTAAAATTCAGGAAATATATTATAAAAGTGCAGAAGGGAAGCCAGTGTATTTCAATTTAAAAATTCTGTGAAGTGACTCATTTGTTTGCCCCATGACTCTGCAAAGTCACTAGATAGACAAATGCATTATGCAGAGAGAGAACTGGAGACAGAGGTTATGTGATGCCCAAGGCCATGCAGTGAGTCAAAGCTGAGCCAGGGCAAAGTTCCCATTTTAGTGTGCCTATTAATAACACCAGCACAGACAAACTACATGAAAGAACTACATTTGGGGGCCATGTGATGTCAGCATGCTCTGCAAGACTGAGATACTGTTTGTTTCCATCAAACTCTAAAATGGGGAAAATATTAGACATAAATATGTCTGGATCAATGTCTTGTCTGAAGGCTTTCTCATACTTAGGAATAGTAATCTCTTTCCTCCCTCCTGACTGACACCATTTTTTTTTCCTTTGCCACACATAAAAATGATTTGTTTACCTTCAAATTTTGAGTACTGACAGGTTAAAACTGGGTCTGGCATCAAAAAAGACAGTCATAGCATAAAAGATTTAGGGGTAAATGTGAACCAGTGTTAATGAGAGCCAAATCTTGCTTGCATTTGCTATCCTTGTTAAAAGTAGTATTTGCATTTAGTAGACCATTTCTGCATTGATATATTATATTCTTTGAGTTTGTGTATTTTATCTAGCTTTAGATAAAGTTAGTGACTTCAGTTACTGAAAGGATGTGGCAGAGGAAAAGATGTTGCATAATTAGAAATTGGAGTTAGGAGCTGCTGTATATCATTAGTATCTGTCAGTGACTTGTCTTAGTGACTTGGGCTTTCAAGTGTAACTATAACTTTTAGGTGCCTTTGCTAGTGGTTCTATTTCTTATGATTGCTAACTTGATCACTATGTGAAGCAAAACAAAAGGCAATCAAGAGTCAGCAAGATTATAGAAAAATCCATGAGAACTGACTAAAGAAGGGTTGGCATATTTGATGGGGACAGTTAAGGAATCCATTGCAGCTATATTTAATTGGAGCCACTATCTAGAAATGCCAAAGATGATATCAGAGATTATATTTAACTTTCAGCATTATCATGGAAATTCATGAAACATTGATGACAATGGTCAGGTCAACTTGTTTTTTTGAGAAATAGAAGAAAAGTTAACATGGAAGTAACTTTTTGGTTCTTGTTTACACTTAAAATACATTCAAAATACTCTAATCTATGCAGCCTCATAACAGATTTCCAAGATTCTTCAGAATATCAACAAGAACCGAGATTGCTCCATTCATTCTTCTTTAACTGAAATTGCTAGTTTTATTTGTGTATCTGAAAGAGGCTGATGTTACTGCATTTATCTTAGTCTTTGTACAAAGTGATGGTAAAAGGAGCAACATTTCTAAAGTAAGTTATAGCACCTATCTATTCATCACACCCAGGGACTGATTCATATCTCACTTAAATTAACATGTATGATGGTGACCTAGAAACGGTCATGGAGCAATTATAATGTTGCAGCAACTTGCAAAAACAGGCAGTGCTTTTGGCAGTTGATCATTCTTCATCATAAAAATACGATAATTAGGTTTCTTGCTCCAATCTCTGCTTCAGTGTATTCTCCTAATTCTAATTGCTATGTTTGATTTATATGTTTGTTCTTGGGCCAACATTTTCATACATCTTAAATAATTAATTTCCGTGATATCTTTACCAATAGCCTTCATACTCCTGCCTCATTGTTACGATATACATTGCTCTTTCTGCACTGGGAATGACAAAAGCTATATAATATTTCAAATAGGGATTCACCCATACTTATAGGATGCCATCAGTGCTGTACTGTCTCTAGTATCTCTATCTTTAGTGGTGTATTGTAATATGTTACAATATTACCTCAATGATTTTAGAGGTCTCTTCCAACCTGGTGATTCTGTGATTCTATATTTTTGTCTTTTTCTCAGCTCTTTTACACTCGGAATGTTGGGTGGAAGCAACTGCACTTCTGTTTGTCTACCTGTCTCTTTGCACAATCCTCCAGGATGTCTGTTACCTCTCCATTCCTCTGGTACTTCCACTCTGCTGTCTAGGCCCTGTAGCCCCTCTCTGATCCTTCCCAGGTAGCCCTTACTACTTCCTGGTGCTTCTCTAACTGCTATCAGAGGCTAAGGTTGAGGTTGAAATGAGATCCAGAAATGGGCCAAGGCCTACTCTTGCTGTGGGATGATGTGGGAAGAAGTGGAGGTGGGAGGATCCAAGAGAAACAGGCTGCAGAGCATTTTCATTCTGCTGTTGCCATCTAGGAGAGGGTTGGGGAATGCTGGTGCTGCCAGGGCTTAGCAGCTCCTGGGAAGACAAGGCCCAACTGCTCGGACTCGACAAGCAAGTGCCTCCTCACACACAAATCTGCAGCCCATCAACTCGGCTGTCACCTCGTCCCCCTTGTTTGCTTACTCCTGCCTCCAATGAGACCTTCATTTCCTCCTACATTTTCTCTCATTTCTGCAACTCTGAGATATTCCTCCTCTAAACTGATGCTGCCTCCCAACATACACCAGCATATTGCTAAATTTGTCAGTTTTTCGTGTCAGAGTCCTGCTCTGTATGCGTATTAAAATTCAGACACAGTCCTTGAAGAATTTTTACTATTCATTTTTTTGTTGATGATTCCTCTTTCAACACAGTCCCTCAACTAGATTTAATAGAATTGATCTGGTACAAAGTGACAGCCAGGAAAAATAAAACTGTCCCTTCAATTTTAATGAAGGGCTCAGCCATCTGATCTGGTGGTTGCAGTGTTGTGAGTTACTGCATGTCAATGGAGCCATTGAAACTATGGGTGCTTTTAGTCTAGCCAGTTGCAGAGTAGTACAGGACCAATTAACCTTCTTTAAACTGATTTTTAAGCTAAAATTGTGAAGTGTAAACTTAAAAAACCTGAGTAAGCTGAACGGAATATAACTGGTCAATTGCCATGGCTATGTTAATGTACAGTATCTTGCAACTTTCATGTGTGTCTGAGGATGTCACTAAAATTAGAGGGATCCACTTCCATGATATTCTGAGGAATAATCAAGTTTTTGATTCATGTTCTGACTCTAGAACAAGTTCTGCTTTATATCAGCATGGGTTTCACTTCAGCCATTGCCATTATCGATATCCATTAGCCCTTTTTATATTCTGGTTTCTAGGCAAGGATCATCAAACATGAGTTATGGAGTGCCTGGCTTCATAGCCACTTCTGAATTATAAATTAGTCATTTATGGAGTCAATTAATCTTCAGTATCTTATGTGTGACTGATTTAGTACATATGCACACCAAAAAAATTAGTATTAACCATGGCATGAGTGTATGCTCAGTTGGGAAGGTCTGGAGAGTTTCTAATCTCCATGGTCTATATTCCTCCTTTAACAAAGATGGGGTTTTCAATTTCCAGAGAGTTCCTGTATGCAACAGTTTGTTTTAAAAATAAACATTTATATACGGCATCTGTTTTTTCATTATTCAGATTATTTCTTTTCTGCACATCTTGCGAAACGACATGCATTGTCTTTCTAATGATAATTTTTATCAATGGCACAATTTAGGACAACATTTTCTAAAATGACCCCTAATAAGCACTATTTGAATGGTTGTCTATACAGGTATAATCCCTGTACTGGGTTTATTTCGCTGAATTCTCCAAACACTCAAATCTGCACAGTGTTGGTAAAACTTCCTTCACCTGACTTCTGTTTGTGCTGAGAGCAACCCTGTTTTTTTGAGAGAAGTGCACAATCTAGCTTTACATATGTGCTCTGTAACTTGTCTAATGACATTACAGTTTCTCTGTTAACAGTAAACAATCGAGTGCTTTGCTAACTTTTTGTAAAACACATCCATCTTTCTTCCTGTGGTCCCTGCGAAATGTGTTGAGTCTCAAGATTTCAAGCAATCTGAGTACTAACATTTGGTATTGGGTATAAAATTCAACTAAGGATTAAAGGATTGCTGTCAATTTATCATTCAGCTAATTTACTATCAATGACTTCAGTGAAACTGAGGCAGGCTCACCAGCTGGATGAGAGAGCCAGGCTCAGGTATGAGCCTTATGTTCAAAAGCAACATTATCAACATCATAGAAAGTGGCTCAAAATTGTTAAGAGACTTTCAGAAATAAAAATACCTCCTTCAGAGCCTGATCCTAAATCTACTGATAGCAGTTGAAGTTTTCACTTTTTGCTTCTAGTTGTCTGAGTTATAAGTCGCTATATCCTACATGTTTATTTGGGTTTTTTTATTTCTTTGCATATTGACACCAGAACTTTTCCCACACTGAAAATTAAAGCTTAAAGACCTTCATATGCACATATAGCATTTCTTCCATCCCTCCATCGGTTTTATAAATCACTTAAGAAACATCTGCAAACTAGAAACTGAGCTAATATGTTTAGTACTTAAACTAATGGGTACTAAATAAGCTACAGAACTGTTTTGAAGATTAACTTTTGTTTCTGCTGCAGACTGCAATGCCTAAGCATTTTGATAGGAAATAGTGTGGGTTTACAATTGCTCACTATGCTGCTGTCTGTCCTGGCAGCAGACACAGGTAGTTTTGATTGCTTAGTCTGTCTGAAGGCCGCCTACCTCTAGTGCAAAGTCAGCCTTTCTAAAACCCTCCCTAAGAGGAAAACAAACACTAAGTTGCAATCAAATATGTGGATGATGTACATTAAGCCCTCAGGGGAATTCTCTGCAGTCATCCTATTACTGCACATGAAAGGATAGAGCTATTCCAGTTTTCCTGAGGAGCCTGAAATAAAAGGACCAGAAGAATCCCTTTTCCACTTTCTTTCTCCAGAGATTCGCAGAATTTGGTTTGTACATTGATTAGACATGAACTGTGTGTATAAGTAAAACATCTCCAAGGATTGTTAAACTATTTTTACAAGTACTTTAATAAACAAGTATATCCTATAAATTTGAAATTTCACCATTCTTACAGAGGTTACTTGGTGCATTTCTTGGTGATCAAATAAAATAGCTGCATGATAAAACATAGTCATTTTTAGTACATCTCTGTCTGCTGCATTGGTTTTATGCTGTCATTCCCTTTGTAGTGTTAGTGTACTGCTCTGTGGCAGCCTCAAGGTATTTGAGCAGAGCCAGTACAC